>CANSNZ010000020.1:4355000-4605000 GCA_947646795.1 Beta lomatogona | reverse complement strand
CCCTACTCAGTCTTCGGACTATAAAAGTTGAGTCTTAGAACAATAAAAGATCATTTCCCTAAGTCTAGTTTGCATTAAATGTAAACCATAGTCAGTCTTCGGACTATAAAAGTCAGTCTTAGGACTATAAAATTTCCCTATATCTAGTTTGCATTATATATAAACCCTAGTCAGTCTTCGGACTATAAAAGTCTGTCTTAGGACTATATAATTTCCCTAGGTCTAGTTTGTATTATATGTAAACCCTAGTCAGTCTTCGAACTATAATGGTCAGTCTTAGGACTATAAAATTTCCCTAGGTCTAGTTTGCATTATATGTAAACCCTAGTCAGTCTTCGGACTATAAAAATCAGTCTTCAGAATATTAAATTTCCCTAGGTCTAGTTTGCATTATATGTAAACCCTAGTCATCTTTGGACTATAAAATTTATGTCTTCAGACTATAAAAATTCATTCCCTAAGTCTAACCACCTTAATTTGTCTAGTGCAAAGTCTAGTACTCAGCAAAGTCTAGTCATTCAGTCTGCTTGCATAGTCCAGTCCAGTCCACATCTGCATATGCATATAGTTAGGCCCATGTCAGCATCATAACCATAATCATACCCATTTCTGCTCATTTCCCATTTCCGTTTCCACTTTTATCTTCATTTCTCATCTCTCATTTCTATTTCCATTTCTCCTTCCATCATTTCCATCTCCCGTTTCGAAAATCATTTCGTAAAACTTACAAGCAAGGTCCACTCGATTCTGTTCATGACCGGTCGAGAGATTACAACTCAAGAGCAACTAATGGAGGAACAAAAAAAGTGAGCCTGCTCTAAAGCTCATCAATCCTACTATCACCACCCCGACTTCATATAGAGTCATGAAGATTACTTTTGACCGCCTTCACAATAAAGGCGCGATCACTTCCATAAGGTCTATCACCTTCACATTAGAGGCGTGTTCACTTCTATAGGATTACTCCAAACCCCGCACTTAAAAAGAAAATTCAAAAGGTGCAACCTGTATTTCTTTTACAAATTCCAACATAAAAATGAATATCTTACACCTAGTGTTGAATCCCTCAAAAGCACTGCAAAACATGGTCGATGACAATAGACTACTAATACTTGCTACAACGAGAATCAGTATCACCAACAACCCCTTAGGCAGTGCATCAACAATTCAAAGGCTTAGTCTTTTATTTCTGGTTTCCTAGGATGAGTCAGAGAGTCCTTACCCTAAGCCATTTTTGTCCTTTCCCATCGAGTATGTGTCACTATAGGACTTCATCTATTATCGCCTTTCCATTTTCATTTCATTTTATTTTTCTTTTTATTTTCATTGGCCTTCCATCATTTTATTTATGCTTCTAATTCAATGATGAAACTTAAATCACCTAATGAACTTGACTAATAATAATAAAAATGAGATCTGAAAAAAAGAGAGAAAGATGAAAAAAGGACATGACTTTGGATCAGGAGTTATTCCCCTCTCCCTCCATCACCCATAAACCATCATCTCCATTAGCCATATATCCTTTCAAATCAAAGCTCCACAAATAATTCAAGCCTTCCAATACCCTAAACCAATAACTTATGTGCAAGCCTTACCATATAACAAAAAATTATAAATGCTAGGAAAAACTAAAAAAGTGAAAAAAGATCAAAGTGCAAAAAAAAATTTTAAAAAAAAGCAAAAGAAAACGCACGCATGATAAAGAAAGAAAAAATTCAAAAAGAGCAAAAGCTAAAGGCAAACACTAGTGGAAAAAAACAGAAGGGCTGCGGTCAAGACAGCCCTAAGGGCTGTGTTTTTGGCCATCAGCCCTTTCCGTAGTAGCCCTTCACTACCAAGGGCTGCAATTTAGGCAAAAAAACGCAGCCCTTCCATATTTTGAGCCTAAACCGCAACCCTTTTTTGTACAAAGGGCTGCGGTTTTGACCATAACAGCAGCCCTTTTTTTTTGGCAATTCAAAATATTTAAAGATGATTTGCTTACAACTAGCTAAAACATCAAAAGCATTTCTACCGAACACCACATCATTCCTATTGATCCAGATTTGATAGATGGCTTCAACAAAGAACAAACAATAAAGCTGAGCCTGAGGAGCCTTACTTCTGCATTTGATAAGTACATGGTCAATTTCATCAGCAAAATTTCTATGAGTAGCTGCACAACCAGTTTGCTGCTGGCAGATTTTCCAAATCTACATAGTAGTAGGGCACTCAAAGAAGAGGTGAGTAACAGTCTCACTAGCAGTATGACAGAAGACACATCTATTGTCAGCCATCACCCCCCAAGCACACAATCTATCTTTCGTTGCTAGTCTCCCATGGAGGGCCAGCCAGGTAATAAAAAGAGCTTTGGGACTAGCCTTAACATTACAAATGATTCGTCTCCACCTGATCCTAGGATGATCACCTTGTATCATATAATAGAGCCTTTTAATAGAGAACTGAGGAGCAGTTAATAAAGCCAAAGCAGCCTGATTCTCAGTGAACATCTTCCTGCTATCAAGGATCTTCTTCATAGACCATGACAGTCTATTGGGAATATCCATAGTAAGCACATTATGATGTTTGATATAATAAACATGCAGCCACTTGATCCAGAGCTTATCCTGCTTCCTTGAAACTGCCCAAAAATGCTTGGCAATGGCAGCTTTATTCCAGGAAGCAAGGTCCTTGATATTCCACCCACCACACACTTTAGGTAAGCAAAGAGTAGCCCAGGTAACAGGAGCTTTCTTAGAGGTGTCACCATGACCAGTCCATAAAAAACCCCTACAAATGCCCTGAATTTCTTTGAAAACCTTCTTAGGCATGATAAAAATCTGACACCAATACAATTGGAAGCCTTGCAATATAGAAGTAACCAGTTGAAGTCTGGCAGCATAAGAGAGTTTCTTAACTGACCAAAGCCTTACTCTAGCCATAGTTTTATCTATCAGAGGTTTACACTCATGGTAGAAAAGCTTCCTTGTACAAAGAGGGACCCCCATGTACTTGAAAGGAAAAGTCCCCTAAGTCATACTGACAGCCTTTTGAAGATCACCTTTGATAGCCATATTCACCCCAGTGATATAAATATTACTCTTGTCTAAGTTTGCTTCAAGCCTAGAAGCATGAGAGAACTTAGAAAAAGCATTAAACAGCAGTTGTAGGGAGCTTAAATCAGCCCTAGCAAACATTAATAAATCGTCAGCAAACATTAGATGAGTAATGTTAAGCCTTACACACCTGGGATGGAAGTGGAAATCAGGATTATAATTGAGCTTCTGGAGGCATCTAGACAAGTACTTCATCCCCAAAGCAAACAAGAAATGAGACATTGGGTCTCTTTGTCTCAAACCTTTCCTAGCTGGGAAAGGTTTGCTAGGCACACCATTAATAACAATGGAGAAGGAAACTGAAGTTACACAAGCCATTACCCACTTCACAAATTTGGTTGGGAAGCCAATCTCATTCATAACAGTTTCAAGAAAGGTCCATTCAATTGAATCATAAGCCTTTTTCAAATCAACTTTAAGCATGCATCTTGGAGAGATATTCTTAGTGGTATAACCTTTGATGAGTTCAGTAGCCAATAAGATGTTATCCGAGATGTTTCTTCCTGGCATAAATCCTGATTGAGCCAAATCAACCTCACTACTTATCATGCTTTGCATCCTATTAGTCAAGATTTTAGCTATAATCTTGTATAACACAGTACAACAAGCTATAGGCCTAAAGTCCTTAACAAGAGAAGGATTGTTAACTTTAGGAACTAAAGTGATCAAAGTACAGTTAATGGCATGCACCATATCTCCATAATCAAAAAATTGACTCACAGCTGCATAAATGTCACGCTTAATAATAGGCCAGGATCTCTTGAAAAAGAGGCTATTAAAGCCATCAATACCTGGAGCCTTGGCATCATCAATAGACCATAAAGCATCATCAATTTCTTGATGAGTAATAGCTTGAGTGAGATAAGCAGCATCAGTAGCAGTTACTTGTGCTCCAGCTCTGAGAATGTCAATATCAACATCAGGAAGACTGGGAGCAGCAGTCCCAAGCAAAGATTGATAGAATCTTAAGACTTCATGCTGAATATCCCCAGTCTGAATAAGCTTGTCACCAGCTTCAGTAAACAACACCTCAATACTGTTTTGCATATATCTCTCTTTCATAGCATGGAAGAAAAATTGTGTATTAGAATCCCCAAGCTTCAGCCATTGAATCCTAGACTTGTGTCTGAGAGCAGACTCCTCAATGCGTAAGAATTTGTTTAACACCAGTTTACAATCCTTCTCAGATTGATGCAATGTAGCACACCCAGGATTGCTCTGTATCTGACTTTGGATCTGCTGAAGATCATCCCTAGCTTAAGAAACTCTAGCTTCAATATTAGCAAAATCACTCTTATGCAGACTCTTTAAATGAAATTTCACTTTTTTAAGCTTAGACCATATAGCCTGCATCCTATTACCCCTGGTGCTGAAGTCCTGCCACTAATCTTCAACAACTGCAAAGAAATTATCATGAGAAGCCAAGTAAGTAAAAAATTTAAAAGGCCTCCCTTTACTTGAAACATTATGGGACCACTTCAACAGAACTAGAGAATGGTCTGAAATCTCAGGATTCAGGTATTCAACAACCAGATTCGGATACCTAGTTAACCAATGAGAGTTAACTAAGCACCTATCTATCCTGCTACAAATCCTGGCATCCCCAATACCTTTATTAGAACAAGAGAAGAAATGGCCACAGGTTTTAAACTCACTGAGGTCAGTTGTATTCAACAAATTAACAAAGTCATGTGTCTCATAATTGGACACAGGGGCACCATTAATTCTATCATCAGTGGTTAAGACAGCATTAAAATCTCCCATTATGCACCATGGACCAGTAATATTACTGTCAATAGTGGTTAACTCCACCCACAGACTTTTCCTGTCTTCAACTGTGTGTAAACCATACACAATTGTTAAATCCCATTGAATACCAGTACACTTCTCCCCCACAATACAGTGAATTAACTGTTCTGATTTGTAGCTAGTTTGAATAGCCACAACAGCAGAATCCCAGGCCAGCCAAATCCTACCTTTATCAGAATTGTCATAATTATGATCCCACTTCCACTTCCTACCAAACTTACTCATAACTCTATCTTTATTATGCTTCTTAACTCTAGTCTCTAGCAAAGCTATTACTGAAATACTATGTTTCCCCATGAAACTTTTTATTTCACCTAACTTAGTAGGGTTATTCAACCCTCTCACATTCCATACACACACAAACATTAACCTGGTGAAATGGTAAAAGAGCTGCTGCCAGCATCATCAACCATATGAGTGACAACTCCTGGACCCTCCATCTCAGCTACTTCCTTCCCTCTTTGGCCTCTAGTTACAATATTCCAGGTTGGAACTTCAACATTCTTAGTAGCTCCAACATCACCATGCCCGGTACCTACTACAGCAGCCCTTTTGACCCAAAAAAAATAATTTTTTTCTTTTTACATTTTTTTTACTCCTAAATATACCAAGAATAGCCAGTCGAAATTACTTCTGATAAAAACTAAATCTCGACCAAACAAATGCAATTCGAGTATTCAACAACCATAAATCCATATATTAATCACAAATTCACAAGTATCAAAACCAAACTATGTAAATATTACCTAAAAAAAAATAAAACTAAAACTTAGGGTTTTAGAAATTAGAAAAAAACTTGGGCGTCGGGGTCGGCGACTGGCGGCTGACAATTGGCCATGCCGTGACTGATTATATAGGACCTCGTTTACGGACCCTGATTATTTACTAAAAACAGTTTTCGAAAATCATTCGATCCATTTTCGAACATTATATCTCTCTTATTATCCAGAGCTCTTAGCCTTGCAAAACCCTGACCTTGCATTGCATACATCCTAGTCTTGCATAACCCTGACCTTGAATGACGTGTCGTCTTCCTTAGCTTTGCATAAGCCTAGTCCTTGTATACCGTCTCATGCATCCTTAGAGAGTCTTAAGTTTGCATTTTTGCATCATAATATGCTTTGTCTGAGTTGTTTGTACCTATCTGCTAACATCTTCTTCTGCAAGTAATCAAATTGCTTGAAGTTATTGCCTGCATTATAACTATGTTTTGCAGAGATCGGTGTTTATAGATCAGTTCTAAACAGCAGAGCATTTAGAATCGTTCTCTGTCCCGACACCGTATACTTTGACTATCGGTTTCCTGAACCTCAGTCAAAGTGGAGGCTTCTGTAGACACATAGTCGTGTTTGCCCATTTGAGGATCCGATAATGAAACATACTGTGGTCTTAATTGGTCCGACCCAAGGGTAGAGCAGTCCGAAGAGCCATCCCAAAACTATTTAGAAAAGTGTTAAAGTCCTATTTTAAAGCCCACTTAATTATTCATGATAATTGATTGCATTTTAAGCCCAACTCTTTGAAAAGCCCAATTAATTATTTAATAATAATTAATTGTTTTATTTTAAATAAAATAAATATTTTCAAAGATATTTTTTATAATTTAAATCGGATTTTACCCCGTAAAATCAGATTTACGGAGTTAAAAGATAAAAGAAAAACTTTAAAACGCGTTTCTTAGACCTTTTAAAAGTTGGAATACTCAACACTGTTCATCTGAACAGTGATCAGAGTCACAAAAATCTGCATATGTGGCCAATTCCATCTGAGCCACAAGTTCTCTTATTCTCTCTCCTCTTCTTCACGTCCCTCTTCTCTATCCTCTCTCCTCTCTCCTCTTTTGCGATTGCAATGAAATCTTCCCATATGAAACCCTAATTTCATCACCAACAAACATCATCTATGAATAACTATGATACCAGCGCCTTTTGTCGTCGTTAAGTTCAATCACGGAGGTATGAATTCTTGATTTTTTCTTTCATATTTTCATTCTCTTAACTTTTCAAAGACTTTGCTCTAATTCGAATTAAAAGAATGGACCAAAAACTAAGATGGATCTCTTATCTACCTTTGTCACGTTTTGGTTTGTCTTAGGTTTGCCTATTTTTCTCTCTTTAAAGTTTCTATTTTTACACCTTTAATTTGTTGAATGGGTCACAATTTGATGTTGGTTTTGCAATTAGTTTGTGTTTACTTCTTGATTTGATTTTGGGTTCCTCAAATTTATGAAATTGATTGAAGTGCAAATTACTTCAAGTTCTTCTTTTTAAGTCGTCTGAATTTAGTATTTGTTTTGCCTGTTAACCTCATGTTTATCCTTAACAATCTTGCAGAGGATATCCTCAAGTTGGCAAAACTTCAGAGCCAATGTATCTTGAGTGCCACTTATAATACTTATATGCATTACTATAATAATTTGACGTAAGTGATGTTCACCTTCTATGTTTATATCATTCTTGTATTTTTTTTCTACTCAACTTCTCCTTCACAATATATGTTTTTCACAAGTGAGACCTAATTGGTTAGAGATTATGGATCATACATGTTAACCTTCTCACACCTTCCACCAGCATCCTATGCAGATGTGGGTTTTATGTAGAACTTTAGAAAATATGTTTATTTCTGTAATTTGCCTTTTAAGTTGGCTATGCTTTTGGCGGAAGAGATAGTTAAGACACACCCTTTCTTGGGGGTATTGCTGTAGGATAGGCTCGGTAGTTAATTCACCTATATTATGGAGTGAGACTGTGAGGTTCATATGACTGTCTGTACTTGTACACAGCTAGAAGTGATCGAGCAAGCGTAAATTGCTCATTGTACATGTCCATATTCTTCCTTGATGTAGAACCTAGATCCTGCAGAATTGTAAGGGTATATTTACTCAATTCAATCCGTGCTAGGAAAAAGAGCGACCAAGTACAGGTGTAAAAATTTAGGAGAGGTAACAGACGGTAGCGAGAGAATGATTAGAATTCAAATGAGGGAGTTGCTCCAGAAAGCAAAAATTTTCTCAATGCAATAATTTATTCTACAAACTTTCTTAAGGAAGGAGGGAACATAGAATGAGGAGAAGGGAGTGAGAAACATAATAAATAAAGAGAATTCGGCTTTCCTAAAATGTATAGAACTAAATTAAAGAAAAAGAGAGATAGAGAGGTGTAGGGTTAGAAGAAGTTAGTTAGAGGTTTGGGTCTTACAAATCTTAATGGACATATTTTCTCTTTTGTTAGGCATTGTGTACGACGAGAATTTGATTCCATTTTTCCAGCATTGGTGGAGTTATTCATGGCGATGAGGATTATCAGGCATTAGTTATGTGCTACTTAGTTTGTTTGAATGTTAAAGATTTTATATTGGATTGATTTAAGTTGCTATGTTTATCGAGCCCAAAAAGGATGATATTAGCCTTTATTGGCAGGTTTCATGTATTATTATGATGGCTTTAAGAACAATTCCTTTGTTCAGAATTGTTTAAAAACAGTGTAGTTATTCCTTGCTGATCACTGGAAATTTGAAAAAAAAAAAAACATAAATCACCTAATACACTAGCTTGAAGTTGTGGACATACAGGTGAGCAAATGTTCTGTCGTTATCCTCTAGGCATAAGTATACTATGTATATGCAATGTAAAAATTACATGATTGCTTTCAAAAATACAATGTATATGCAATGTGAAAACTACATGCTTGCTTTCAAGCCAGTTTAGAGTGAGGGCAAAGAGAAATCATAAGAAAAAGAAATTGAAGAAGAGGAGACTTCCACCTGATACTTATATCCATTATGTGATAGTCCCTCGGGACAAATAGATCATGAGATCAGTAAGATAAGTTTATTTTGTCAGCATAAAAGCATTTTATTGAGGTAGTTAAACATATTGCACATTTAACATCTCTTGGTATGTCAGAAAAATACTACTCCCTCCGTCCCAGAAAGATCTAAACACTTGTTGTGACACGTAGTTTAAGGTGATAAGTTGTAGTGTGGTTATCAAATGTTATTTTATTTAAAAAGTAGATGTGATAGGAGTTGGTGGGGTATTTTTCATTAGAGGAGAGAGAAAGTTGGGTAACTTTTTATTGATAAAAGGTAGAGTGTGGGCCAAAGATGTGTAAAAGAAATAATATATTAATGGTGGGACCATGCCAAAAAAAGAAGTGTTCAAACTAATTTGGGACAAACATAAAAGGAAAGTGTTCAGACTATTTTGGGACGGAGGTAGTAACTTGCATGATTCAACAGTCATTTATGGCGTTCTGCAGCTTGGATCATTCGAAGATTTTATAAAGGAATTAAAAATTGTAGCTTGTGGAAATGGCACTGATAATCCCCTACACCATCCATGTTAAAGAAGCAGCACGCCAGCACATGAAGGGCCTATATTTCAACCAGAGCCCTCTTAAGGTGAGTTAGAGAAAAATTTATTCAAGTCCCAAACAATCTACCATAAACATGTTATAATTACACAGGGAATATTTCTGGTTTACATTAGTGACTTTTGTCTATTGTTTGTACTTTAAAATTTGTGCTCTCTTCATCCATCATGCTGGAGAATATGAGAAAGGAAATGGTCAAATAGAATCATTGTATTAGGGAATATTTTTTTTTTGCCTTTGCATACTTTCAGTGTTCCCCATATTTTCTAGGGTTTGATCTTGTTATGGATGTTTACTTTTTTTTTTTCTAGGAATTTGCACAACTAACTTATTCAATATATTTTGCTATAGGAGTTTTGTTGCCGCTTATTAATCAATTCTAACCGGTTTGCAAGACAAGGTTGGTAATCCTACATTTGGAATGCTTGCGTTAATCTACTTAGCTATCTCTATATGATATTCTTGAAAAAATATGTTTACCTTGGATATTTGCTTGTTTCTTGCTGTTATGTTTGTGTTCTGATTGTTGTTTCTTTGTTGATTATTTAGCACCAATTTTAGTGCTCATAAATGTAAATTGTTCAGATACCAAGTGTCCTGATCCCCTATAGAACATATATGCCCTTCTTTGTTTTGTACAACAGGGTGTTTGTCAAAGCCTTGAAAAATGTAGATGCCTTAAGGACTTTGGTCATTGAGAGATCTAACTTGCTAAGCCCCTGTTTGAGTTTGCTTCCTAGGTATCAATCTAATTAGATGCTTTTGTGCTTTGTAGTTTAGGCCCTCCTCAAAAAAAATACCTGCACTGTTAAGCTGTCAACCTTTGTGATGTCGAAGTACCTTGATGTTGAAGTACCTTATTTTTAGGCCATCGTTGCAGCTATTGTGTTCAGTTTATAGACAAAACAATAGGTGTATTTTGAATTTCTTAGCTCAGGAGGTTGTAGCCATGACACCCAAACCAATGTGCATCCCATTTCAACCTTTGCTGAGCAGGAAGTTAATTTTGAATGTACAGGCTCCAGAGGTAGGTCTTGAGTTTGTTATTCAGATTCTTATTACTTTCACAACAACCAAAATCCCCAACTCATAATTTATTCTTTGATATTTCTTGAGAAAATAGAAAATATTGCTGCAGCACCTTTATATTTGGAACATCAGCCTCCTCATCAATCATTGAAGGACCAGACTACCAGAGTCATTACTTTCTTTTACTTCGGACAATGAAGATGGATCAATAACTGAAGATGGATCAATATTAAGACCGAAGTATGTGATCCTTCGGACAATGAAGATGGATCAATAACTGAAGAAGAAATTATTGAGCCGCCAATTCAGTTGAATCAGAGAGCGAGTGTGACTGTCACTTCAGGGCTACCTGCCTATCAAGATGGCGCACCCAAGAGATTCTATGCAGAAATTGTAAACTTGCAGCTCATTTAATTAGTTTAACTTTTTACTTCTGTGGAAAAATTAAACTGACAAGCTGTTAATTACAGTTGAAGGCAATAAAGAGCAATTTAGCACCTACACCAGTCAAAGCACCAGCCACTAACGTCAGGGCAAAAACCTCCAGGTAGGAACCTGAAGCAACTGTGAAACCTGCCCCATTATCTAGCCGTCAGCTTCAACAAGTGATACTGGTCCTGGGAAAAGCAATATATCCGTGGAAGGTGCTTGATTCAATTCTTTATGCTTTTGTTGTATTGGTTATATTTTATTCAGAGGTTTGCAATATTGAAGATTTGGTTTTCATATTTTGCTTTTAAACCTATTCAACAAGCAGTTTTGATTATCAATTGCTATAAATTTGATTTTAGATGTTTGCCCCGCTATAAATCTCACATAGATCCAATCACCCTTGTATTTAAGATTTCTGTTTTTGTTGTATGTTCTAATTAAAAGGTGCAAGGCATGAAAGGTTTACACGATTCGAAGTTACTTCTAGCTTTTATTTTGTTCATCCCACTATCAAGAGCACAAAAAGTGGCAAATGCGTGTTTACTTCCAGTTAGTCTATTCCATGATCCGTTTTATTGTTAATTAGATACACGTGTTGTTTTATACAAGCAGATACATGTGCGTCTGCATTAGGGGTGTAAGCGGACTGCGAAAAGTCCAGAGTCAAATCCAGTCCAGTCCAAACTTGTCGAACTGGACTGCACTGAAATTTTTTAGACTGGACTCAGACTCAAATTTTCGAGTTCAAATATTTTCGGACTGGATTTGGACTCACCCCTTTGGAGTCCAATAAGTCCAGTCCAGTCCAAAAGTATTTATATATATTATATATATTTAATATTTTTATATTTAATATTTATATATATAATATAAAAGATGTATGTGACTTATTTTATGGAATGAATATAATGAGCTTAATTTTTCTAATTCAATTATGAGAAAACGTTGTGAATCATTGAATCTAAATCGGTGGAAAAAATAATATAATAATCGGACTGGACTGGACTGGATTCGGACTCAAGAAAAAATTATCGGACTGGACTGGACTGGACTCAAAAAATATTTGGATTGGACTTAGACTGGATTTGGATTTGGCAATGTACAATCTAGTTCAATCCACTTACAGCCCTAGTCTGCATGGCATCTATATAGCTGAAGTAAACTATTCTTCTTAGATATAGATATTTAATTGAGTCTATAAGTCTCTTCAGTTATGTGCTTGAGTTTGAAGAGTCTATAAGTTGGGTATCTAAAATAATATGTTGACATTTATAGGTTTATAAGGAGGGTATCTAAAATAATTTGTTGACATTTATAAGGAGGTTTTAAGAAGGATGGATATTATGTTGAAAGTGTGTAACCCCAAAATTTCTTTTGGACGCGTTATAAAGTTGAAGGAACGATAAGCAAAGGTTCAAGGAAAAACTATATATTGCAAAGGTTCTAGGGGTATATCGAGGGGTGAGAGGTATCCTTTACATCAATCTCTCAGTTTTTTTTTTTTTTTTTTTGGGTATGCAAGTGTAAGATATGTATTGCAAACCATAAACAATTTACAACCTAAGTTCAAGGAAACAAGGAGAATGCCTCTTGTGACCTGAACAAAAACAAGACAGACTACAAGAAGCCAAAAAAAACAATTAATAGTGAGGTTGCTATACCAACTTCGATCTTTCTAACTAACAGAGTGAAGCATTATACTATCAATGCTGAGCTTTACATATTTTTTAATAGTATGAGTAATTCTATGATTCATAAATATATATTTTCTTGCTGTCATATTTGTTAAAAGGAAGCAAACTTTTAAGTGCTGAAAATTAATGGGCAGTTTTCGCATATGATGTTAGTACCCAAGCATACGTCTTCCATAGGAATTCCATCTTGTGTTTCCATGGCTCTGGGGTATGTTTTATTTTTCTATAATGCTTATTTTTACGAAAAAGAAAGTATTTTTCCCTCTATTTTCTCACAAAAAAAAGATATGACTATCCCTACTTCTCAACCCACTTCTGTTCCTTCAGTTCTTTCATTTCCTTCAATTTTTTGTTTTAGGTGTTTTGCTTTTTAAATTTGGATTGACCGATATTGAACTTAACTATACCAGACCGAGATGTCTCAAGACAAAGTAATCTGGATCCTAACCAATCGTTATATGGCATTGAACACCACGAGATTTTAAAAAGATATCCACGAACTTTACCTACGATATCATTATAATTTTTGGTTAGGGTAGGTAAAGTTCGTAGAAGATAGGCCTTAATACACCTTTTTGAGTGTGCACAAGCAATCTTGGAACTGAAAAACCAAGGTTTTATTTTCTTCTCAATAGTTCATCAAAATGTCAAGGTGGTTCTTATTACAAGCTCTGGGAAAAATTTTGTGAGTGATGATTAAACAATGTGAATATTTTGTAGAGCTTCCAGTTAGTATAAGGCCTCCACCAAAACCTCCTCTTAAGCATCTCTTTACAAATTTCACATGTCCAAGTTAACAAGAATATCCAATTCTTGGCAAATGAATGAAAAACTTTCAAAAACTTATTAACAGTTTGCTATGGACATTAAAGGAAATCTTAGATATGTTCAATAGACTTGAGGGTATGTCTTTTAGAAGGCAGGGAAGTATGTTACAAGAAGTTTAGGTAGTTAATAAGTTTGTTGGAATATTTAGTTAAGCTTGTTAGTTTGTTGTTAAAATTTTATTAAACTCTTACTCTAAAATACCCCCTCCTCAAATATGACTGTACTTTTAACGAATTACTTATGTTATAAATTTTTTTGCATTTAGTGGAACCACTTCGTGTATGCAATCTTGTCCCTTAAGAGGAGGAGGCTATGTTGGTTGACACTTATTATTGAATAATTTAGCACTGACTTTTTAATGTAAATAGCTCAAAATGAATTATAGTCCTAGAGAAGGCTGCATAGCGTTTATATTGGTAATTTGCGGACTACATTTAGTTAATGGAAAATGAAGAAGGGCTGCATGATTCGACGTCACTTTTAATCTCATTTTGTGTTTACTTGTAGCTAAAAGACTTCCCACAGTGGCTGCTTAATGGATAAGAATTCAGAATCGCCAACTGCTCCATCCTCCATGCTGACTAAAACGCAAAAATTCCTGGTTTTTTTGGTTTTTTTTTTTGGGCTTTACAAAGGGATGTGTATCTCTTACTTAAGTATGGTGCTATGTGTAAGTGATAGTTTTTTTTGGGGTGAACAATAGAGTTTCAGCAGCTACTTTCTCTGGTTTGTAAATGTCTAAATAGATACTAGTTGTGGAAACTTAGCTTTATGCATTTTAATGTTTGCATCTTTTGGCTCCAAAAATATGATAATGTTCAAATAGGTGCTGGTTTTGTAAACCTATCATTTTGCTTAAATCAATCATGCTAATACTTGCATTTAGTTATCTACCACTGTTTATGCTCATACTTGAATTTTGTTATTCACCACAGTGCTTTCTTATTCATCATCTTCAATACAATTATTAATTATACCACTTTCATTATTTCAGCTAAAATATCTTGGGGTACCACGCGCTCTGAAGTGGCTAATTTTCCTAAAATATCCCCCTCTTTTTTTGCTCTGAAGTGGCCACACGATATTGAGCAAGAAAGAGAAGGAATACTAATAATAATAATAATAATAATAATAATAATAATAATAATAATAATAATAATAATAATAATAATAATAGTATACTAATAATAGTATACTAATAATAGTATACTAATAATAATAATAATAATAATAATAATAATAATAATAATAATAATAATAATAATAATAATAATAATAATAATAATAATAATAATAAAGATTGCTAGAAAAAGAAAGAAAAGGTGAAAAAGTTAATTCACAAACAAATAAGAGTAGAGTGAGATGGGGAGAGGAGGAAGAATCAAGATGGGGTGACGGTAAAAAGAAGGGGATGATATGGGGATAAAGATGAGAGAAAGAAGCAGGAGTAAGAGACGGTCTTAACCTAGACTATATTTGAGTGTAATTAAGATAGAGATAGGTAACATTAATAAATCATTTTCTATAATTTGTGAAGCTATAAAGTATTAATTGGAAAGGAGGAGGGAGAAAGCATGACGAGAATTTTGAAACCTCAAATCCATATAATTAAATCAGCGTCATACATAGAGAGTGAAAGAGAATGAAGGGTAAATATGAGAAATTGAAATAAGAGGGTGGAAGAGATGGAGAGTTAAAAGAGATTATTTTAGAGTGCAATTAATAATGAGATAAAAAATCACTTCTAAGAGATGTTTTGAAAATTCAAAAAATCATAAAGACGAGGGAAGGAAGGGGAGAAAAAGGGAAACGAAAAGAGAAGCGGATAATGACTTGTGGGTTGCATGCACAAGCATGGAGCCCGCCAACCCAAAAAATCAATAACAACTCATACGTGCACTGTGTGCATCATCCCAAGATACTCCAAGGACGCAACCCACAACCGCTAAGCAGCCGCGAGTATTGCCAGGAAGAACCCCAGAAGGCACCCGTTGACGTGAAATATACATTCAATAGGGACACCAATAGGGACAACCATAAGGGACAAACATAGGTACATCCACCACGGCTTGACGAACGGCTATCACCACAAGTCTAAACAGGCTACCATCGGCATTAGCAACGCGACGTTTTTTCACTATTTGACGTTATCAACAAAAACATAACAACCAGTAAAGAGGGGAGGACAAAGAGAGAGGATTACTTTCAAAAGATCTTCTATATTCGCAAAAACACATATAGGAAGAAGGATAGAGATCGAGAAATTGACATATAGGAAGAAGGATAGATATCAGAGGTAGGAACGTAGGTTTGGGATTCTGATAGTTTAATGTATGCACATCATACTTCATTGGTTTGCCTGATGCAACTAATACAACGTGTGTACTTACCGCCCATTTGAAATACGTGTAAAATAAACATTTCACTACTTAAGGCTAATGGACTGCAAATATCACAATTACACTATTTTGGGGCGCCGCACGCGTAGGCGCATGGAGCAACAACTAGTTTATCAAAAAGTGTCAAAAGTAAGGCGGTGCACTGAGTGCACCAACGTCTGCTGAGCGCACCAGACTGCGTGAGCTCACGTGTCCTACTACGTAAGCGCACGCCTAGCGCACAGTAGTGTGCCAAGCGCACAAGTCTGCCACGTAGACTTATGTGTCATACAGAGTCCTGCGCCAAGCGCACTTCTCTGTGTGAAACGCATCTTTTTCTTTTTTATCTTTTTCCAATCGCGTACCACGTGTATGCTTTCTAATGGGCATGTCGCGTCAGGCACGCCAATCTGCGCCTGACACTTGGATTTGCACGTGACATGTCATCTTACGCTTGGCGCAGATGGCGCATGAAGCAGAGATGGTTTTTCACACTTAAACACTTCGAACTCTACGAATATATTTACGAAACTTTGTACAAAACCTCCCAACCAAAAACTCATACTTTCAGACATACAAACATATATTTTCATACATACATTCAAATCTTTCAGACATTCATACTTTCAGGCTTCATGATTGCTCGTCCCGAAGGTTGTCAATCTCGCAGACCCAAGTCACGGTATAATCCTGAGGGTCCTTAACTAAATTTCTATTTAATATTGAAGTTACTAACCATTTATTTCATAATGTAGATCTTTGGTATAAAATCGTTCTACTGTATATTCTAATCCTTCCTTCTTTTTATTTATTTTCATACATTATTATATGCTTGCCTGATTGTTCTATACATATTATTTGATTGTTCTATGCATTATTTAATATTTTTATCACCCACATGTTATTTTTGTTAATCCAGGCCTAATGAACTGTTCTAACATTAATCAGATTAATTTGGATAACCTGCTAGCTTTCCTATAATTTTGATTGCATAATAACATATCACTAAAAAATAGTCTTTTTTATGTGTTTCATGAACCAACCTAGACTAAATTTTTTTTAGGGTGCATAAAAATATTATTTGGTTATTCTATTGCATAAAAATTGACATGAATCGATAATTAGTAGAGGCCAGCAATGGGCGAATATATATGGTTCATTATGACCGTATTCGTACCTTCAAACCCGAACTCAATCTTTGGTTCATTTTGACCATATATGGAGTCAGGATGGGGAAATCTATATTGGATAAGTCCCTAGATGTCCCTACAGTTTTCAATATCCAATTAGGTTTATGAGTCTTCCTTTAAAGACTTGTTGACGACTTCAACATAATTTTCAATAAAACCTTTACAATGGGGTAGTCAAATCAAATACGCGCTCACACAGTGTAAGCAAAATAAAAACACGCCTACAATGGTAAACACATTTTTCCCATGATGTTCCTCAACTAGAGGAACACGTTCCTTTTGACACCCATGATCTCCACGATCTAAGTTAAACGTGTGCTATGGAAATACTACTGCTTCCTTAATTTTAGTAACCACTTATGTAGTAAATAAAAATCTGATTTAATTAAAAAGTATTTTAATTAATAAAACCAAAATTAAATCCTTTTATCAAAATATTACCTTTAAAATATTTTCTTTAAAACCGAAAAGGATTTTTATTTTCAAATAAAATTTTTTCCTTAAAAAGATTTTCCTTAAATTCAGATTTTTACTAAATAAAAATGGTTTCCTATAAGTTATGCATTAAACACTCAAACGTCATAAATTAACCGTTGCACTTATTCAACATATGTCTAGTTCCTTTTAAATAGTTAGTTCTTTTAACTTAACATGACAGTGCCAGTTCGTCTGTTCCTTTCAAAGGAACAGATACTCATTCTCTTTTTAAATTGCCAGTGTTCCTAACCATATCATACTCGTTCCTTTACATTGGAAATAGAAACAAAAATCTTTGCTTAGGTTCTCCTGTTTCAATGCTTCTCCAGTATCAGTTCCTTGAGCATTTTCACTTAGTCTTCAAAATCCAAACTTGATTTGTTCTTTTGACTTAGTATTCTCTTTGCTCTTTTCATTAATACCTTGTAAAATCCATTCACTTAACAACTAGTTAGTTCATTACTTAGTTTGTATCTTTGTTCCTTTGTCATCATTAAAACTAGAGTTCAACAATTTCCCCTTTTTTGATGATGACAACAAAGTTACAAACTGAGGAAAATAAAACAACAAATAACATAAGAGAATGAAAGAAAAAATAATAATACTTTATAATTTTCTTAAGGCAGATTAAGGATTTAAATTTTCTAACTTTTTGAAAATTTTCAACTTAGTTTGTTCCATGGTATCTTTTTCCCCTTTGTCATCTTCAAAAAGATCAAACTATTGGTGATTTTGGGAAGACTGATATTTACAAGACCTTTAGACCATGAACAAGCACAAAAAAAATGGTTAAGTTAGGAATTGCAAAGGGTAGACTTGATCAAACATTTATCACATAATACTAGCCATTCCAAGTAAGAAATTATGCAATCAAATCACAAACAAAGACAATTTTAGCAAAAGTCATTATATTTATAGCACTTGTTCCACAAAGGTACAAAAGATAAAAAGGAAGAAAAGAAAAGAAAAAAAAAAGCTAGGAGTTCCTGTTCCTTTAAGAGAAACTGGAACTTAGACATTAGGTAGGGAAGGGGAGTTGTGTTCCTCTACTACTTCTTCTTCCACCACTTCTTCTAATTTCTTCATAACCTCCTCATGATGCCTATCTAGTTGCTTCTTCATGGAGTTCATTTCTTGAACCAACATCTCCATGTTCTTTTGTTGCTTGATCACCGAATCACTAAGGAGTTTAATAATTCCCATCATCTTATCAGTTTTGTCATCTAAAATCCAGTGAAGGTGATTGTAGAATTTTATCATGTGCTGAGCAGGGAGACAAACCTCATTTACCCAACCATAGTCATCCGAAAAAACTTGTTCCTTTTCCTTTGAATCAAAGTCAGTTGGTGGTTTTGGTGGAGGAACTAGGGTGTTTTCTTGTGCTGATCCTGTTGTTCCTGTGAGAGGAACAGAAGGTGAAGAGGTGGTGTATTGTGGAGGGAGAAATGGAGGTGGAGGTGGTAGAGTATCAGAAGTAGAGGAAAAGGCGTTAGGCTTATTTATTTATTGCAACCTTCATCTGTTCATAACTGGAAGGAACATAGAAGGAAGATGGAGAAATGGAAGGGATATATGTGATGGACATAGGCAGTTTTGGTGAAGAAGGAGGGGTAGGTTCCCTTGGAGAAAGTTTATGTTGTTCCTCTCCATCAGATAGGACCAATGGTGCGTCCTCATTTGAAGGAACATGGACTTGTTTGGCAACTCTCAACCTTGAACTCTTCCTTAAGGAAGGAGTTTTCTTAGGAACATATTTGGTAGGCTTTTTTGCTATTGTTTTTCGTTTCTTTGGGGGCTATTCCTTTGGTTCATCAATTTTTGGAACTTGTTCCTCCAAGATCACTTCAATTGTTCCTCCTCCACTGCCTTAGGCAGTTTTCTCTTTTGAAAGGAACTAGAAGCTATCCTCCCTTGTGTTAGAACCCCTGCTTGGACAGAGAGATCCAAGCCATACAAAGTTTTCTCATTTAGTATATTACCTTGCTTAATTCCTAAGGTAGGCCAACCAGTGGTTTTAACTTTGAAGTGGGTGAGAAGAGACGTGATGAGTGCTCCATAACCAACAACACAATGGTTTTCAATATAGTGTGTAAGATGTTGGATAAAGAGGGAAGGAAAATTTATTTGGATATGGTGGTCAAGGCAGAACATGTAGCACATATCAAGGAGGCCAACCTCATTCCTCTTTTCAGTTCGAGGAATGAGTGCCCTCCAAACAAGATTGAACAAAATTTTGTGTACTGGGGAGAGGAGATTGTGGTTGATTTTAGTTTGGCCAACAGTTCCCCCAAAGGATTGAACAATGTCATCCTGGGAGAAATTAGGAAAGGTGACAGTTCCTTTGCAAGGAACTTCCCATATTTATCCTGAGGTCTCTTGGAAGAATTTTATTTTCTTCCGCCGGACTTCAGTAGTGCATACTCCATCAGTGTTGATAAAATTTGCACAAAATTCATCCATGGCTAAAGGAACTAAGAATTATTAAATGTGGTTTCAGAAAGGTATTATTCCATACCTTGTTCCTTTAGGATTTCTATTAGTTAAGTGAATTGAACCTTCTTAGCCCATTCTAAATCTACAAAAAAAAATCCAAGAACATACCTAGAATCACTTCGTTCCACTCGTTTCTTTGAGGGAGAAGTAGCAGTTCCTTTGGAAGGAACAGGCGTTGCTTCTTCTTCCCCCTTAATTGATTCGGGGATTTCTTCTTCATCATCCTACCCAATCAGTTTCCTTCTTCTAACACTTCTCCTTGGTGACACCAATTTTTGCTCTTCTACCTCCATTTGTGTTTCTTGAGAATTTTCGATTTCTAGGGTTTTGGATGGAGAAGAGGGGTTTTCCATTTGAGAGGTTTTGGGAGTTTTTACTTTTGGAAACGGTGAATTGAGATAGGTTTTTGCCATTTGCTAAAGATAGATTGAGATTTTTTTGTGGTGCAAAGAGGTGGGATGAAGATGAACAATGGTGAAGATGAAGCGATTAAAGGAACACAGATTTGGAAGGAAAGAAAGGAAAAGAAAGAAGATGCAGGTAACAACATACGAAGAGTTACACGCGGAAATAAAAAAAATAAAAAATAAAAACATAAAATAGAAGAAAAGATAAAAAAATGAATCAAGACTTGATAAATTTGATTCCTATATTTTTGGGTTTTTCAGATTTTTTGATTTTTATGGATTTTTAATTTATGGAAAGAAAAAGAAAAGTAAGGAACTTGTGTTATAGGAACAACTTATAATAATTATCAACATTCATCAAATCATACATGTTTCTATCACTTAGGAACAAAAGGGGAGTATTATGTGACATTTGTGAGTGGCTTTATTCCTTTGAATCCATGTTTATTTTTTTGAACATTTTAATTTGAAATGGTCTTAGGCAATTAATCACAGTCACTTAATATCACATAGAGTAAGACAAATCAAATCAGATATGGGGGATTGGAATAGGAATAATTATTAAAACTAGTAGAAAAAAAGGCAAGGGTTGCGGTTTATTGAAAACCGCAGCCCTTTATCTAAAAGAGCTGCGGTTAGCCCTAAAACCGTAACCCTTTAAGATAAAGGGCTGCGGTTTTTGGGCTAACCGCAGCTCTTTTAGATAAAGGGATGCGGTTTTGGGCTAACCGCAGCCCTTGAGAGGCCCAAATAAGAACTCCGGAGTGATACGTACTACTGTACCAGTGCAATTAAAAATTGAACCTCTTATTCCTAAGTTTCAATTCCCAAACTTCACTTAACGACAACCAGGCAGCAAACACTTGTTTCTCTCATGGCTTCTCTCTCTAAAACCGCTCTCTTCTACAATTCCGACGTTTTCCGGCGCCGATCCATCATCGCAGACGACTATTCTCCGGCGTTCTTATCTTGTCGAAGTTTGTTCTTCAATTCGAATTTGAACCTCAAAATTCCAAGCTTGACGTCATATCTCCGATCTTCAATTCGAAATTGAACCTCCTGCGAGCCTGCGGAATTCTCAACTTCCGGCGATGCTTGCGAAATATCCGGCCGGCTAGGGTTTCATTTTTTTGGATTTGTCGTTTGCTGTAAGTTAAAACCTTCTTCTCCCTCTTTAGTTTGATTCGAACCCCCATTTTTAGGGTTTTCAGTTCAATTTTCACTCGCATTTCGCCCTATTCTTCACTAAAAACAAGTAAAGGGCTCGAATTTGTTTGCTTTTTCTTTTTTCTTTTCCGATTTCTGATTGATTCTGTTCGAAAATTCGAACCCAAGAATTCGAATTAGGGATTTTTGATTTTGCCTCTTTTTGCTCAACAACTACTCTATAGTCTCTAATACGTCTACTTGCTACTTGCTACTACAACAGGAGGGGTGGAGTACTTGATACTAAAATAGCGCTAACCTTTCAGTTTCTTAGTTCGGATTGGGGATTCAGTGTTTGTCTTTGTCGACCTAATTTTAATTTTAATTTTAATTTGATTTTGATTTAGATTATAGACAAAATTCTGGTGGTGACTCAGAAACCTTAGTGTTGTGAATTTTGGCAAGAGCATGAAATTGAAGGCGTAGGTAGAAAGGGGAGGCAATGGAAGGCGAGGAGCATGACATTGTGTTAGCTTGTGTAGTATCGCCTGCTCTTTTTGCCCTTTTCGCTTCTTCATCCTTCTCCATTCTCTGGGCCGTCAATTGGCGCCCTTGGCGTCTTTATAGGGTTCCTTCTCTATGCTTTCTTTGCTTTTTTCTCACTTACCATTTCCATTTTCTAAGATTCTATATTTTTGTACATATTCTAACCAGCCAGATTTGTAATGTACTAAACCATATCTATGTCCAGCACCAGAACCACCGTCTCTTTTAAAACTTTAAATGTCTGTATATTCAATGAAGGACTTGTTATCATAGCCTGGAAATTGGAATGCTGCAACCTTAAAGCCATGACTTTTCCCACCTACTCTAACGGCATTCTTAGATTTTTCCCTCTATTTGGTCCCTAAAATGTTACTATTGTATTACATGCCCTGCTAAGTGTTAAACTCGATGTCTTGTTGGCTGCTGCAGTAACCTGTATACCTGCTGCTTATATGATTTTTTTTTTTTTTGCCTTGCAGTTGGATCTTTGCCAGAAAATGGCCAGCTATATTCCAAGGACCTCGACTTGGTATCATATGTAGTGCACCCAGTGTATTTGCCTGGTTGATTGTTGTATCTCCTCTTGTGGTATGTGTTGCATGGGGATCCTGGTTACTTGTGATTTTGGGGCGAGATATAATTGGCCTCGCAGTGATAATGGCAGGAAGTGCTTTGCTATTGGCCTTCTACTCTATAATGCTTTGGTGGAGAACACGATGGCAAAGCTCAAGTATGTCTTCTGCTTGCCTTTTAAGATTCAATTTTTATGTCACCTGTCTTACTTTTACCGTCTATTTCTACCACTATGAAGAGTCTAGTTATTCTGTTTATGCTTTCAGGTAATTGCTGGCTACCTTGTCGTCCTGTAAAACTGTAGAACTTGAACAACCTTGGGGATTATTGATGCTCGCTCTCTGCTACGAGTCTTTCCTCTTTGACAGTACTGGTATTATTGGGAAATGGTTTGCCTGATTGCTTGCATGTGTCTTGTTATTATTGTGATTATATATATATATGCTATTGGGCTTCTTCTCTCTCCAGCCAGGCATGATATAGCTTTTATAATTTCTGCAGCTATTGTATTGCCAATATATGGTAAACGAAAGAAAATTACTCTTGTTATGTGTGTAGGGAATAAGACTAGCTAACATGTGTTTAGATAGCGTGTTAAGCTAAGTAGACATTTTTTGTGGTATAAGTTGCCATATGGGCTAAAATTGACATGATTTGGCCATGCATTTTGAACTGGTGTAAAAGATTTTCTTCATCCTTCTTTTTCGTTAGGAATTGGGGATGCTTCTCTTTCCTTGGTGTTTGGAATCATATAGTTTTTGTGAAACTTTGTGGCACTTTCCTATTATTTTCTTAATATAATCCTTAGCAAAGCCTGCTTTCTTGAAAGGTTTCCGTGGTACTAAAGTATTACTTTTCAGCTGAAATTGATTATTTTTGTTGTAGGTCCCCATCACCTGCTATTGCAAGGTCGAGGTCGAAGTCAAGGTCACCTACAAATTATGGTAAAGGACGTAGATCTCCCTCTTTCTCACCTATGCGTCGTTATCGAGAACGTAAATTTAACTCACCACAAAGATCTCGTCATAGGTCTCGTTCTTTTTCACCTCATATCAGACATTCTCAAGAACAAACCCCCCTTGCACACCCCCAGCCCCTCCCCCCTTGCCGCACTTCCCCCGCACACCCCCATCCCTCCCCCCTGCTCGCAATCCCCCGCACACCCCCTCCCCTCCCCCCCACCGCTGCACTCCCCCACCACTTGCTTTCCCCCTTGCTGCACTCCCCTGCCCGACCTCCCATTCCCAATATTTTAGCATCTATATTTTTGTAAATTTCTTATATTTGTATAAAAAAAACATAATTTACAATGGAAAATGATGCTTATATATATATATATATATATGTTTAAGTTCATATGAGAACCACCCTTATGGTGAGAACCACTCATTTTTCCTCATTTTATAAAGATTTTGATCATTTGACAATGTTTTTGGTCATTTTATGTTTTACTTATTCTTTGTTTTTGGTCATTTAACATTTTATGCTCATTTCGCAATGTTTTTGCTCATTTTACGTTTATTCTCATTTAACTTTTTTATGCTCATTTTACGTGTTTCTCCTTTTACATTTTACTTCATTTTACGTTTTTGATAATTTAATGTTTTCTACTCATTTTTTATTTTTGCTCATTTTTTACTTTTTTTTTTTTCTCATTTTAGGAAGTTTTTGCTCATTTTTAGTGGTTCTCACCATAAGAGGGTTCTCACTAGAACCCAACCCTATATATATATATATATATATATATATATATATATATATATATATATATTAGGAATAAAAATGCAAAAAAAAAAAAAAAATTTGGGTCACAAGGGCTGCTATGCCAAGGGTTGCGGGCCAAAAACACAGCCATTAGGGCTATTTTGACCGCAGCTCTTGAAGTTTTTTCCACTAGTGTAAGTTTTATTAAACCTAACTCAAACATTAATTGTTTATATCTATTTTTTTTGTAGAGGCTTGGTTAGTATATCAACAATCAGATTTTCAATTTTACAAAACTCAAGTTTAATCAAACATTTCTCCACATTTTCTTTTAGAAAGTGATGTCTGATATGTATATGCTTAACTCTTGAATGATGCACTAGATCTTTTGAAATACTAATAGCAATTGTATGATCACAATAAATAGGAACACAATTAAAGTTTATTCCATAGTCACAAAGTTGTTTTATCCAAAGCATTATTTGAGAGCAACATGCAGCAGCAGCTACATATTCTGCTTCAGCAGTGGATAAAGCAATTGAGTTTTGTTTCTTGGTGCTCCAAGAAACTAAACTATGACTTAGAAATTGAACCATACCTGAGGTGTTTTTCCTATTTACAAAATCTCCAGCATAGTCAGCATCAGCATATCCTCTTAACTTAAATGTGTCACTTCTTGGATAGAAAATTCCAAGATCATATGTTCCTTTGAGATATCTAAGAAGTCTCTTCACGGCTGTTAAGTGAGACTCCTTGGGATTTGCTTGAAATCTAGCCCACAAACCAACACTAAAAGTTATGTCTAGACGACTAGCAATTAGATACAAAAGGGAACCAATCATGCCTCTATATTTTGTTTGATCAACACTTGTTCCTATAGAATCTTCATCTAATCTAGTTGAAGTTCCCATAGGAGTGTGATTAATCTTTGAATTTTGTTGAATAATAATTATTCCTCTTTCAGTTTGCTTAATTTGTAACCCAAGAAATAAATTTAACTCACCCATCAAACTCATTTCAAATTCATTACTCATGAGTTTAGAGAATTCTTTGCATAATGACTCATTAGTTGCTCTAAAGATAATGTCATCAATTTAAACAATAAGTATATCAGTTCCTTTCGATTTTAGAAACAAAGTTTTATGAACTTTTCCTCTTTTAAAATTGTTTTCTAAAAGGAACTTAGATAATATCTCAAACCATAACCTAGGTGCTTGCTTTAACCCATAAAGAGTCTTGTTAAGATTGTAGACATGGTTCAGGAAATCATTATTTTCAAATCTAGGGGGGTTGTTCAACATATACATCTTCATTTAAGTAGCTTTAAGAAACGCACATTACATCCATTTGATACAATTTAAATCCCATATATGCAGCAAATGCAATTAGTATTTTACTGGCCTCAAGTCTAGCAACAGGAGCAAAGGTTTCTTCATAGTCAATTCCTTCTTGTTGATTATAACCGTTTACTACAAGTCTAGCTTTGTTCCTTACAATTGTTCCATGCTCATCTAGTGTGTTTCTAAACAACCATTTTAATCCAATCACTTTTTGTTGTTTAGAAGAGGGAAATAGATGTCATACCTTGTTTCTTTGAAACTCATTTAGTTCATCTTGCATAGCAGTGATCCAATCAGAATCAGTTAAGGCTTCTTCATGATTTCTTGGTTCCATCATTGAGATCTAGTTTGCGTACCTTTGGGTATGTCACTTATTATGAGTTCCACTATATGTGATTTTTGATGCCTCTAAGGTTTTCGTTGAAATTCTCTTATTGGAACAGGTTGTTCCTCTTGAATTCCTTGAGGGGATGAGGACTCTTATTCGTTTGTTCCTCTTTCAGCAATAGTTGAATCAGCAACTTCAACAACATTTTCGTTCTTAGTAGGAATAGGAACAACTCCATCATCTTGAGGAACAAGAACATCATTGTTATGAAGGTTTTCATCTTCTTCGTTCCTTTCCTCTTTAATTCCTTCTTCTTCTTCAATTGAATCTGCATCTTTTTCATTTGGTCGAGCCAAACCTATTTCAAATTCATCAACCGGTTTGCTTGGATTAAAATTGTCAGATTCATCAAAGATAATATATACACTTTCTTCAACACACATAGTTCTTTTATTGTAAACTCTATAAGTCTTACTATGTAAAGAATATCCTAGAAATATTGCATCAACACTCTTTGCATCAAATTTTTCAAGATTATCTTTCCCATTATTATGAACAAAACATTTACAAGTAAATGTTTTGAAATGTTTAATATTGGGTTTCTTACCAAAATAATGCTCATAAGGAGTTTTGTTAATTATAGGTCTCATCATGGCACAATTTATTATGTGACAAGCAGTGTTAACAGCCTGAGCCCAAAAGTTCCTTGGAAGTTCACTAGCTATTAAAATAGTCCTAGTCATTTCCTCTAAAGTCTTATTTTTTTTTTCTACAACACCATTTTGTTGTGGTGTCCTAAGTGCAAAAAAATTGTGATCTAAGCCATGATGTCTACTTAAGTCATCAAATTTATAATTTTCAAATAATTTACCATGATCGGATCAAATATGCATCAAGTTGTGACCACTCAAATTTTGAACTCTCTTTGCAAAGTCAAGGAACTCATCATAAGTCTCATCCTTACTAGAGAGAAAAATAACCCAAGTGTATCTTGAGTAGTCATCAACAATAACTAGCACATACCTTACCACTTTTACTTTGAATTCTCATGGGGCTACACAAATCCATATGAATTAATTCCAATGGCTTTGTGGTGCTCACAACAGTTTTAGATTTGAAAGAGGATCTAATATGCTTTCCTTTGGCACACGCATAACAAACTTGATCAAGATGAAGTTTTATAGATGGTAATCCCAAAACACGATCTTTTGATCGAAGTTTGTCAAGTAATGAAAAGCTTGCATGACCAAGGCGTTTATGCCATAAGAGAGGATCATCTTCAATAACACTAAGGCATGTCAAATTATTTTTAGGAATAAGATCAAGATCCACAATATATGCGTGCCCTTTCCTTGTTCCTTCCAAGATGACATTCTTAGGGTTATTGTTAACGATCAAGCATTTTTCACTATTAAATTTAACAACATTTCCCTTGTCACAGAATTGGGAAATAATTAAGAGATTATGCTTTAAACCTTCGACTAGAAAAACATTATCAATGGAATGTGATGGTGACTTACCAACCTTACTCATGGCAACTATGTTACCTTTCTTGTTGTCACCAAATGTCACACTTCCACCTTCATAGGTTGAGAGTGCGAGAAACTTATATTTGTCTCCTGTCATATGCTTAGAACAACCACTATCAAGATACCAAGTGTTGTTCCCCCTCACTCCAACCTGCAAAAATCAATTAGTTGTTAGTTGTAGCAACCCCTTCTTTCGTGGGTTCCTGTTCTTGACTAGCATTAGTTTTTGCAACCCATTTCATGTTGCTTAACTTCACATTCTTGCCAATCATACTAGTTCTTAGTTGACATTGAGTTATGTAATGACCTATTTTTCCACAGTACATGCAAATTTTGTCACTAGGTACGTCAACATATTTCTTAGGCTTATTCCTTTTCTTGTGGTTTTCAAAACCAAGACCAACTTTTCTTTTAGTCTGTGGTCTCTCAATCCACTTAGGAACAACCATCACTTTGCCTCTGTTCCTTGCAACCACATGTTCCTTCTTGAGATTACAGATCTGTTCCTTTAAAACCATTTGTTCTTTATTCAAGTTTTCAATTTCAGATCTGTAACCTTTTCATAGGAGTTGATCTTATATCAAAGGAACTTAGAACAGGGACAAATTCCTTTAGGTGAGAAATTTCTAAATTGATTAGATAATTTTCATTTTTAATATTCTGATATAGTTCCTTGATTTTTAAGTTCTTATCGAATAAATCAAAGAACCTATTTTCAACATCCGTTCTCATTTTCTTAAGCCATTCTATATGTTCTTTACACACTTTAACAGTTTGTTCAGTTTGTTCACGTTTTTCATGTTCATCTCTACATTCAAGAATTGCATCAGAAAGAAGATCATAAATTTCAGTCCTAGTTTTTCCATCTAAGTCTGATTCAAGTATATGTTGATTTACCTCAACATTTTCTTCATCTTCCTTTATGTCAGTGTTTGCCATGAGGCAAAGATTTGCAGTTTCTTCATTTTGTTGTTCCTCTTCCTCTTCAGTCTCTGAATCTCCCTAAGCTGCTATCATAGCCTTTCGAACGTTCGCTTTTGAGAAAGGTGCTTTAGTTTCCTTGTTCCTTTCAGCAAAATGTTCCTTGTTCCTTTCTTTGGTCTTGTCGTTTTGCCAAAGTGGACATTCCTTGATGAAGTGATCAGTGTAGGATTATAGGTACTATAAGCGGAATTTCATGAATCTAATTCATAAGCACCTAAAACAGGATCTCATGCACATACAATTAAGGATCACATAATAGTTTAGAAATAACCTTTGATGCGTGATTTCCATAAAGAATCGGCAAGAACTTGGAGAAAGAACCTCAGATGTGAATTCTCTACTTGGTCCACCAATCCGGATCAACACTCCACCAATGCTAGTTGAAAGTAAGAAATGTTCTTCTTTTCTTGGAGTAAATAACGTGACTTTTAGAGAGAAAGAGGAGAGAGAAAATATTGTGAGATACTGAATCTTTTATTTTCTGATTACTTGACTAATAATAGGAATAATTAGGTTAAGCAATCCCACTCTTTTCTCCCTCTTGACCGGCAACCCTAGAGTCCTTTATGGGCTCTAGGTTTTTCTTTTGATCTGAATATGATGTGTGACCTTGTAGGATCCATTTAAGTGGCCTTTGGGTTTATTATTTACTAACCCAAAGGTCTATAGCATTCTCTAGCAAGACGCAAAGACTACCTAATTAAATGAACTATTATCTCCATAATATAATCCATACGGGTTTTTTCACCATATACCCCTGACAAATCGCGAAATTCACCATATACCTTCAATGTTTCAAATATGCACCATATACCCATGACTTTTCAAAAACGTTCACCAGATGCCCTTTTTCTAACTGCCGTTAACTCACCGTTAGTTTTATATACCATTTTGCCACAATTCACCCCTAACCCTAAAATCTAAACCATAATCCCTAACCCTTATCTAAATCCAAACCCTAAAATCTATACCCTAATCCTTAACCCTAAGCCCAGCCTCCTCCCCCTCCCTAAGCCCAATGCCCAGCCCACCCCCTCCCCCTCCCCTCCCTCCCCTCCACTCCACCAGCCCTCCCACCCTCCCCTCCACCCCAGCCCCCACCCCTTCCCCATCCACCGCCGCTAGACTATCGCAGCCCCTCCCCCCCCCGTCCCCTCCACTCCATCCCCCCACCCCTCCCCCTCCACCGTCGTTCCGTCGAATTTTGTTGCTCCCCTACCCGTCGATTTTCGCTGTCCATATTTCCTTCACCCCCGTCGATTTTTGTTGCTCCCCTACCCGTCAACTTTCGTTGCCCGAGATCTTGCTCCCCTACCCGTCGATCTTCGCTACCCATATCCTCTTCCAAGTCGCCGTCGATCTACGGGGTTTTCGAATTCTACGGGGAGGGGAGGGGTAGGGGTGAGTTTCGAATTCTACCCGGATTCAGCGAGATCTTCAAGGGCAAGGTGGTCGCATAAATGCACCGTCGATCTTCAAGGGAGGGGGCCGGGGAAATGCGGCGGTGGAGTGGGAAGGGGAGGGGGTTATGGGCTCGCGACGGGGTGGGGGGGGGCGCTGGCTGGGGTGGAGGAGGAGGGGCCTGTGGGGGTTGAGGGGGATGGGGGAGGGGATGGGGCATGCGGGGGTGGTGGGAGGGTGGGGAGGGAGTGGTGGGAAGGTTAGGGTTTAGGGCTATGGGTTAGGATTAGTGTTAGGGTTTAGGGGGTTAGGGTGGCAAAATTATAAATAACTCTAACGGTGACTTAACGTCCGTTACCAAAAAGGGCATTTGGTGAACAGTTTTGAAAAGTCAAGGGTATAGGATGCATATCTGAAACATTGAGGGTATATGGTGAATTTCGCGATTTGTCAAGGGTATATGGTGAAAAAACTGTAATCCATATTATATTTAGTAATCGCAATAGAGTCGAGGACATAATTCCTTTAATCTCCCACTTGTCCGAGACGAGTGTGCAATATTCAAATTCCTTAAGTCTCTTAGTGTCTAATTTGATAGTATGCCCAGATCTCTATGTCATCCATACTAGTCTTCAAATTATTCCTTGAAATCCGAGTTCAAATTGCCAAACAAATGATCATCTTATAATCCATTTGAGCACGGCCATGCATTTTTCAATTTTCACTCTCCAAGGGGCCAAGACACCCATCCTATCTCATATAGGAGGACCTTTTCAATCTTGTGGCAACCAAAACTCCCACTCAACTTTTAGCAGAACCCGAATGCTGCCTTTATAGTCCCCTTTTACGGCATGACGTTTGACAACATCAAAGCTATACCAATCATTAAGCCAAGTAGTGTTCCACTCATGTCTTAGGAATCCACTAATATAATTACGAAGTTATAGAAACTTCTAAGTAGGTCAGTTCGATCATGTATCAACTATACATATCAACAAGTTTCTCTAAACATAATACAATCTAAAACCATTCTAACATTTGTTTCAAGCCTATAGCCCTAGCTTGACTTTCATGCTTGGGTTGAGGTAGAGATTTAGTAAGTGGATCAGCCACATTCTCATCCGTGTGAGCTTTGCAGATCTTGACATCCTGTCAACTATCTCGCGAATAAGGTGATATTTCCTCATTACATGCTTGGATTTGTTATGTGATCTCGGTTCTTTTGCTTGTGCAATAGCGCCATTATTATCACAGAACAACTCAATCCCCTCCAGAGCACTAGTTATGACATCTACCTTTGTCAAGAACTTTTTATCCAAACTGATTCCTTAGCTACTTCAACCGCTGCTAAATATTCTGACTCTGTCGTAGAGTCTGCTATAGTGCTTTGCTTTGAACTCTTCCAGCTTACTGCTCCTCCATTTAGACGAAAGATGTACCCTTACTGAGAGCGGTAATCATCTCTGTCGGTTTGGAAGCTCGCATCAGTATAATTTTTAACAACCAACTCACTTTCTCCTCCATAGACTAAGAACATGCCTTTAGTTCTTCTCAAGTACTTAAGGATGCTCTTAGCTGCAGTCAGTGTGCTTCACCTGGATTTGCTTGGAACTTGCTACACATGCTCAAGGCATATGCAACATCTGGTCGAGTACTTATCATGGCATACATGATAGCCGAAGCATAAGGTATGCTACTTATCCGCTTCAACTCATCAGGCTCAGTCGGGCACTGACTCTTGCTAAGCGACATGTCATGTGACATGGGAATGAATCCTCTCTTCAAGTTTTCCATGTTGAACCTTGCAAGAACTTTATCAATATAAGTTTCTTGATTTAGTACAATCATCCTTCGAGACCTATCTCTATGGATTTTGATTTCCAATATGTACTCAGCCTCTCTAAGGTCCTTCATGGAGAAACAACTTTTCAACCATTCCTTGACTGACTCAAGCATTGGTATATCATTTCCCATGATTAGTATGTGATCTACATACAAAACCAAGAAGACTAAGCTACTCCGACTAAATTTCTTGTAGACACAAGATTCTTCTTCACTTTTGAGAAAACCAAACTGTTTGATTGCCACATCAAACCGAAGATTCCAGCTCCTAGATGCTTGCTTCAATCCATAAATGGATCTCTGAAGCTTGCAAACCCTTAGGTTGTGTCATATACACATCCTCATTCAAGAACCCATTCAAGAATGCGGTTTTGACATCCATCTGCCAAATTTCGTAATCATAATATGCATCAATCGCTAAAAGTATCCTACTCGATTTAAGCATTGCTACTGAAAAAAAGGTCTCATCATAGTCTATACCATGAATTTGCCTGAATCCTTTTGCAACCAGTCTTGCTTCATAGACATAGACGTTTCTATCTTTGTCTGTTTTCAATTTTAACACCCTTGCATCCAATAGGTGTGACCCCATCAGGCAAGTCGACTAGGGTCCAAACTTTATTCTCATATATGGAGTCTAATTCGAATTTCATGGCCTTAAGTCATTTCTCAGAGTCTGGGCTCGTCAAAGCTTGTTGTAGGCGTGATTTTATTTGCCTACCGCGGTGTGAGCGCGTTATTTGGCTACCCCATTGTTAAGGTTTTATTAAAAATATGTTTTTGAAGTCGCCAACAAATTTTTAGAGGAAAACTTATAAACCTAATTGGATATTGAACTGTAGGGACATCTTAGGGACTTATCCAATGTAGATTTCCCCATCTCGACTCCATAGATGGTCAAAATGAACTATAGATCGAGTTCGGGGGTGAGGGTACAAATATGGTCATAATGAACCACGTTTGCCCATTGCTGGCCTTTACTAAATATCGATTCGTTACAGATTTTATGCAAAAGAATAATCATATAATATTTTAAACACCCTAAAAATATTTAGTCTAGGTTGGTTCAAGAAACACGTAAAAGACTAATTTTTTTAGTGACAAGTTATTAAGCAATCAAATTACAAGGTTCCTAATAGGTTGTCCAATTTATCTGAATTAGTTAGAACAGTTCTTTAGGTCTTGTTTAGCAAAAATAACATGTGGGTGATAAAAAGCATGCAGGACACTCATAACAATATATATATATATATATATTATTCATGAAAAATACATAAAAATATAAAAAGGATATATTGTAGGGAGTTAGTATAATATACAATATTTACCGTCGCAGGAATACGTTAACAATCTACATCATGAATAGAATGTTAGTAACTTCAAGAAAATAATAAAAATAAACAAATATAATAAAGGTTATTAATTTAATTGACCTTCAGAAATTATACCACCGTCCGGGATCGTTGATTTGTACGGATCTTGGAAAATTGAATATTTCGAACAAGCCTTACAAAAATCGTGCCTTTAAATTAGCAGTAGCATTTGTATTAGGATTTTTTGATTTTAATAATGCAACCTTTTGGCCATTTGTAAATAATAGAGCAACATTTTGATTATTCCACAATAAGACAACCTTTATACCCCATTAATATTGGGTAGGTCAAAATCGGTTATAACCTGAATAATAGGTAAAATGGGACACGTGTCGCATAATAATTGGTTCCATAAACAAATTTTATAAAAAAAATTTAAAAACAAAAGATTAAAAAAAAGGATAAAACCCCCCTAACCCCTCTCTCCTTCCCCCCCACCCATTGCCACGCCACTCTCTCCTTCCCCCACCCCAGCCACCCTCTGTGCAACCTGAGCCCCCTCTTTCCTCACCGCCGGGTCAACCGCCACCCTCACCTCACCCCACCCCATTTTTGCCCCCTCCCTTCTTCTACTTGACCCACCAACCCAACCCCAGAGAGTTCCCCCCCCCCAGGTGCGGCGCTGCAACCACCTCTTTCAAGGCTTCCCGATGGTTTTTCGGGGTGGGGGAGGTGGGGGCTGGAGTCGGGGATGGAGAGGGTGGGGTTAGGGGATGGTTGTTATTATGTGGGTCGGGGATGGCGAGGAGAGAGAAAGAGGGAGGGGGTTGTCGTGGGTCTGGGGAAGGGGAGGGGGTGTGGCGTGGTCAGGGAAGGGTCGGGGAAGGGGAGGGAGGGGGTGGCGTGGCTGGGGAAGGGGAGGGATGGGGGCAGCGGTGGCAAGGGAGGGAGGGGGTGGCGTGACTGGGGGAGGGGGGGGGAGGGGGGTGGCGGTGGGTGGGGAAGGGGGTGGGTTTAATTTAGGCTTGTTATTAAAGTTTATTTAATATTATTAATTAGAATTAAGGTTGTTAATGGGTTTTAATTAAAAAATTACCATTTCTTCAGGTCACCGGTCAACTTGACCTACCATAGGTAATAGGGTATAAAGGTTATCTTATTGTGAGATAATCAAAATGTTGCTCTATTATTTGCGAATGGCCAAAAGTTTGCATTATTAAAATCAAAAAATCCTTTGTATTATATTGTCTTTGTATTAGGCAGTGGGGAGATCATGTGCTGTTAACAAAAATTAGGATGAGTATAGTGTTAGGCGTGAGATGAAAATTAGAAGTAGGATGATGATGATGATGTGGCAGGGAGTATGGTGATTTGTTTTATGCGTGTAGTACTAGGAGTGGGGAGAGTTTTTATGAGTATGGAGAGGTGGTATTATATGAGGTGATGATGCGCAGGTGATGATGATGATGATATGTATACGATTAGGGAGGTAAGGATTGGTAGGTGCAGTTGTAGGTGTAAGCTTGGCGGTGGATTAGCGTGAACTGTGATGGTGAATTGGAGATGGAGTTGTGCGATGGTGTTAGCGTGATTTGCCGAGTGTTTTGTGAGATGAGTGCTGTGAGAGATGAGTGTTATATATAGGTTTAAATAGTTGGGTTGCAATAGGTTTAGGTAGTTGGGTTGCAATAGGTTTTTCGAAAGATAATAGATTTCTAAAAGATTTTTATTAAAAAGATTTCAGAAAAGAGTTAGATAAAAATATTTAAAAACTCTTTGGAGAAATATTATTTTTATAAAAGATATTTTTATTAATAAAACTAATCAATAAAATTAATTAATTCTATTAATTAAATTGGGCATAGAAAATGGGTTTTATAAAAATTGGGTTTCATAAAAACTATTTTTAAAATGTTTTCGAAGATGGGCTTTTAGAACAGTTATTTTAAAACGTTTTAGAAAGTGGACTTAGTAAAAATATTTATAAAAAGGGTTTTCGAAAATGGACTAATAAAAAGATTTATAAAATGGTTGTGGGCTTAAAACATTTTATTTTAGACTCGTTCTTTATTCTTTCCGCGATCCGGACCAGTTGGAGCAGGGTATTACACGATTATGTGTCTACACTTGTCTGTAGGTAGTAGGTTCTGAATTTTCCAAAATCATAATTTCAGAGTTTTCAGTTAACAGGAAATCAAACAACTTCTTTTTTGGAATCCTCGGTCTACTTGACCTACGTGGGGCCTCAGCATCAATAGAAATGTTCTCTTCAACATCTTGAAGATTTTCGCTTGAATTAGATTCAAGTGGGACAGTAGGAGGTTCACGTGTTGAATACGTCATTTCTTGAACTTGACTTTCGTCTCGTCGGGTCGTCTCTAACATGGTGTGAACCACGTCCAGTTGTTACTCATCTCGAACTTCTTCGAGAACTATTTTACTTCTTCGAGAACTCCCACTTATCTTTCTGAAAACAAATTCCTTTTCGAGAAAGACACCATCACGAGCAACAAATACCTTGTTCTCTTGACGATTATAGAAGTAGTAATCCCTTGTCTCCTTTGGGTATCCCACAAAGAGACATTTATCTGATTTGAGTGCAAGTTTGTCTGATAGTAAACGCTTTACAAAGACCTCACAACCCCAGATTTTAAGAAAAGATAAGTTTGGAATCTTTCCATTCCACATCTCATATGAAGTCTTTTCTACAGCCTTTGACGGGCTCCTATTTAGTGTGTGTGTAGCCGTTTCGAGAGCATATCCCAAAAAGAAATCGGAAGATCAGCAAGACTAATCATTGATCGAACCATATCTAATAAGATTTGGTTCCTCCTTTCAGACACACCATTTAATTGTGGAGTTCCTGGTGGAGACAATTGTGAAAGTATTCCACAATCCTTCAAATGATCATCGAATTCTTGGCTCAAATATTCGCCACCACGATCAGATCGCAATGCTTTTATTGTCTTACCAAGTTGATTTTGTACCTCATTTTGGAACTCTTTGAACTTGTCAAAAGATTCCGACTTATGTTTCATTAGGTAGACATACCCATATCTACTTAAATCATCAGTGAAGGTAATGAAGTAACTAAACCCACCTCTTGCCTTTGGGCTCATAGGCCCACAAACATCTGTATGTATGAGGCCCAAGAGGTCACTGGCCTTTTCATTCTTTCCTGTGAATGGTGATTTTGTCATTTTCCCCATCAAGAATGATTCACATACATCAACAGATTCGAAATCGAATGATGGAAGGATTTCATCATGCTGTAACTTTTGGATGCGCTTTTGGTTTATATGACCTATTAGACAAAGCCAAATATAGGTTAGGTTTGAATTATTCGACTTTTGTTTCTTGCTATCTATGTTATAGACCTGTACTGACCTATCAAGCACATATAAGCCATTAATCAATTTTGCACTAGCATAGAACATGTTATTGTAGGAAATGGAACAACGCTTGTTCTTTATTTCAAAACAAAAACCTTCATCATCCAAAACTGAAACTGAAATAATGTTCTTAGTAATTGACAGAACGAAATAACAATTATTAAGTTCTATAATTAATCCAGACTGTAAATGTAGATTGTAACTTCCTACGGCAAGTGCAGCAACTCTTGCTTCATTTCCAACGCGAAACTCTACCTCGCGCTTTGCTAGTCTTCTACTTCTTCTTAGTCCCTACACATCGTTAACTATGTGAGAACCACAACCAGTATCTAATACCCATAAAGAAGTAGAAGTCAAATTGATTTCTATAACATATATACCTGAAGTGGAAGCACCCGACTTCTTTTCCTCCAAGTATTTGGGGCAGTTTCTCTTCCAGTGACCTATCTTTTCACAGTGGAAGCATTTGCTTTCCGCGGTTGTTTTGGCTTAGCGGTTGACTTAGGTTTTTCAGAAGCAACGGCAACTTGCTTGCCTTTGTCCTTCTTGCCTGCCCATTTCTTTTTGAAATCCTTTCCCTTTTGAACCATCAAAACTTCTTTCTTTGGTTCTTGGGGAATGTTCCTCTCAGCATTGACTAGCAACCCATGCAACTCTTGCAATGTCTTTTCAGACTCATTCATGTTGAAAGTCATCCTGAACTGATTGAAGTTGTCAGGCAATGAATGAAGAATGATATCAGTAGCCAACTCTTCCCTATAAGGGAAACCAAGTCGTTCCATGCTCTCAAAAAGGCCCATCATTTTGAAAACATGAGGGCCAACAGCTTTACCCAGCTTCATGTGACATTTTAAAATCTCCTTATTGGTCTCATACCTCTCAATCTGGGCCTGTTTCTTAAACATGGCCCTCAGCTCTTGCATGATGGTGTAAGCATCTTTTGTTTCGAACCTCTTTTGGAGGTCCGGCTTCATGGCTGCCACCATTAGACAAGTGATTGGTATAGACCTATTATTAGCCTATTTAGCACGACTTTGTCTGCTTCAGTTGATTCATCAGTTATTACTGGAAGTGGGGTTTCTAAGACATCATCTCTACCCTCCGACCTCGGAACGAGTCTTAGGGCTCTTTCCCAATTAATGAAATTTTCTCAATTCAGCCTATCCTTCTCAAGGAAAGGACGGATGTTGAAAACAGAGTTGTTGTTGTTGTTATTAGTCATAGTATCTACAGATAGAAAAACAAAAGGCAAAGTTCAATTTTATGTTTATAAAAGAACCTAAAAACATGCAAAGGTTTCTAGGTTCGTCACTCTATTGAATTTTAATGGCTCAATTTGAATAAGTGAATACAAGATCCTATTAACATGCAACGCTAAGCAGGCGGAGGCCTTATCTTATAGTTACATTCTTAAGGTAAGTAAACTTTTTTACTAATTATAACATTTGATAATTCTTGTTTAGATAGGAAAACATCGCATGCTCAACTGTCTCTTGCTTCAAAATCCAATACGCTTTTGATGATTTTGTTGAGGAAAACCAAACTAAGTATGCAAAATTCGCAATTTCACCTTATCTCTCAAAATTAATAATAATACCCTACGGAGGCATGACCTATTACTATTAATTAAGGGTTAATAAGTACTTTATGTTTGGAAAAAGCTAACCTTAATATTTGCGGGACCTAAGTTTATTATGTTGTTATTAATTAGTGAACTCTAGCGCATTGATAACCAACATACAATATACTTATAAGCATTTAAAAATAATAATAATAATAAAATGCAAAGAATTAAATATGAGCTAGTATGGCCCCTAATCCTAAGAACTAAGCATCTTGATTGGGCACCTCCTTGGACTCTTCATGGATCTCCATCCATCTTAGTCATGGGCCTTCTCTTCTTGGGCTCATCTTTGGATTACATAAGTATCAAAATAATTTAAATAATCTCTAAATTAAATAAATTACAAGAATACTTCACGATACGCAGATCGTATTTAAATTACAAAAATACATCACGATTCGCATATCGTATTTTCTAACTTAAATTTTTTGGGCCATACTAGTCATTTATATAAATTACATCAAATGTATCAAATCGCCACATAATAATATCACATATTATACTTGCCAATAATAAAAATATCAAATATTCTTAATTAAAGCAAGAAGATAAAATATTTAAGCTAGTAAACCTAACTACCTAAAAGATTTTATCCTAGTAAAACTAGCCAACTAATTTTAATTAGATGAAAGAATCAAACTGTGGAATTATTTTATGACCTAGTCAAAATAATATAATTGGAATTGCTTTATATTCTCCAAAAATCAGATTTTCAATATTTGTAAAAAAAAAAATTGTGTGTGGATAAAACTGTGGTTGAGCACTGCTGCCCAGCCACTCCCAGTAGCGCAGGGCTCTCGCGGCCACCCCTGGCCGACTGCCCAGACGGTAGACCACCGGAGCGGTCACCGTGCCACCTAGCCGTGGCTGCTCCCTAAACCCTCCTTATTTTAATTTTTTTTTTTGTTTGAAGAAAATTAAATTTACAACCTTTTGCAAAAATAAATTAGTGATCTAATTAAATTAAACATAAACTCCTTTATGCCTAATTTAGAAAATTAATTTAAAATCTCCATCTTAATTAATTTTAGGGCTATTCACATAAATTTATCTCTAATTCATATAAAACTCTTTTCATATGAATTAATTTGCCATACATAAATTTTAAATATGAAAAATCAGATTAATTATATGAATATAATTTTCATAATTCTAATATTCAAATTTTGAATTTCGAAAATTAGGATTCGAAAATTCAAAATTTTCGGCTATTACAAAATGAAATATTAAGCAATTAAATCTTCATTTAATCAATTCCAATTAAATCATTCAAGCCATGATTCAATTCCTCCCCTTAATCAAATTAAAATTTGCCATAAAACACATCAAAATAAATCATATTATAATGACCAAAAAACTATATGCAAGGGGCTAAACTGATACCACTGTAGGATTATAGGTACTATAAGCGGAATTTCATGAATCTGATTCATAAGCACCTAAAACAGGATATCATGCACATACAATTAAGGATCGCATAATAGTTTAGAAATAATTTTTGATGCGTGATTTCCACAAAAAATCGCCAAGAACTTTGAGAAAGAACCTCAGATGTGATTCCTCTACTTGGTCCACCAATTCGGATCAACACTCCACCAATGCTAGTTGGAAGGAACAAACGTTCTTCTTTTCTTGGAGTAAATAACGTGACTTTTAGAGAGCAAATATTGTGAGATACAAAATCTTTTGTTTTCTGATTACTTGACCGGCCACCCTAAAGTCCTTTATGGGCTCAAGGTTTTTCTTTTGTTGATCCAAATATGATGTGTGACCTTGTAGGATCCATTTAAGTGGGCTTTGGGTTTATTATATATTAACCCAAAGGTCTATAGCATTCTCTAGCAAGACGTAAAGGCGACCTAATAAAATGAATTATTATCTCCATAATATGATCCATAACTAGTACATAATTGACGATTTGCGTCGGATGCGAGGCGCCCATTTGCCTCGGACATGGGTCCGATGGCACAGCTCTCAACGCAAATCAGGATACAAATGAGTCTTGGGATGCTGGCTGATGTGGCCTTGGGCCTAACCATTTGCGTCGCATGCTGGTCCACGTGCGACGCAAATAATGCAACATATGCGTCGCACATAGAGCAGCATGCGACGCAAATGGTTAGGCCCAAGGCCACAGCAGCAGCATGCCTAGACTCATCTGCGTCGCACTGTTAGCTATGTTCGACGTAAATAGTTGTCATCTACGTTGGATATTGCGCAAAGTGCGACGCAAATGAGGATTTTTGGGGTTTTTTTTTCTTTTTTGTTTTTTTTCATACACAAAACCTTAAACTTCAAAACTAAACGAACATTATATTAATAATTATGAGCAGAAAATTCGGCAGAGTCTCTTTTGTAATTTGGACAACCCAAGAAATCGTCAGTACATCTCAAAGCAACCAATATTGCAATCAAGCAACCAACAAGGTTCAATCAACAAAATATTGTTCAACTTAACGTACAAATACATATACTACCTAGTTAGTTTGCAGCTTTGACGACCTTTACAAAGTATTTTGCAAAAAGTTCTTTGAGTTCGTCGATCTCAGTTGTGGAGGATGGCGTCGGACTTGGTGGAAAATCCTAGAAATATATTAAATTAGTTAATATACTTGAAAATTCTATAAGTATAAATAACGAATTTACGACATACATATACCTCCTGTAAATTATTTGAGTCATAGTGCATGCGGACGATTTCAAGCATGTTTTTCATCACGATATAGCCGCATTCCTCTCCTCCCGCTTGTTAAGCACACTACACCAAATTTAAGATATATATTAGAATCGTAAATAAAATCCTAAAAAGAATTATAAAATGTGTATCAAATACAAAATCATAAGAGTTTTACCGGGATCGTTATCCAAGACAATTTAGTTCCTTTATTGGATCCTTCAAGGCGCATGAAACTTGTATATGCACTAAGTATAGAAATTTTGTAACAATTAATTACTAAATATTTATAAATTATTTAAAATATCATAAAATGCATGTAAAATAATTAACTTTTATAGCAACTATGAACTTACGTATTCAGCGGCATCTTGATAGCTACTTTTCTTTCTCTCTGTAGCGTATATATACCGCTTTCTTAGATAAACAAATGACAAGAAGAATCTAATGTTCCCTAAGGCATGAAACAAAACGTGATGCTCATATAACCACAAGTTCATATAGATACAACAAAGTAAAGAATAGTTTAATTACCATACTTTTGAATATACGGACATAGGATGAAACGCATATTTTGATTCGCTTTCATTGAACTTGCCATGTAGTTGATCATGGCATCTGGTTGATTGCGTATCATGGTCGCCGAAATCATACTTGGACACATGAAACCAATAGTACCCTCTGATTCAGACTCCTCTTCCAAATGCCTACATTCCAAACACTTATACTTAGAAGAAACAAGTTCTAATAAATATCAATGTTAATGAGTTTAGAGTTTGAGAATTCTCACATCATAAATATTTGCAAAATGGAAACATTAAGCCATGATCCCGTGAGAAGTTGAAAAACATCTTGTCGCGAGAGAATGATCATCTGATCACTATCATAGTTGAAGACGGTACCCTTCATAACTTGCATAGTAAAGGGCTCATCTGAGGGCCGGTTGCAAAATAATCGGTGCATATCCTTGACAATATCATCCATATCCTCCAGTGATAAGTCAATAAAAGGATCTATGTACCTATGTGCAGACTCATCGGTGCAAAGATCACTACCAACCTTTTTTTTTCTTCTTCTTCATTGCACCTTCCTTAGGCAAATGTTCCTAATTCAATTCGACTTCTTTTTAATTCATACTATATATGTGTATAGATTATTTCATATATCAATCAAGCTTACATAGTATATAAATCAAGATATTAAACATAAGTTACCTGATTATCTGAGACTATAAATACCAACTCTTTCGGCCATTCCATGAATGAACCCTCAGCTTGACTGAGTTTCACGATGTATGGAGTAGGTAGTGGAACTGGAGCATCTGCGTAGTTCGGAAAAAAATTATCAACGCTCACTTTCACGGCCGTAGGATGTGATGATGACTCCAGTTGTGGATGAACGGTACCCTCAGCTACAATGATCGGCCCCGAGACATCCGCTAATGCCAAACGACATGGAACTTGACTATTAACATCTAATGAGAACACAATGTCATTAATTAAGTGTTTTAGAAGCATAATATCATAATCTTAGAAGATATAAAATAAATATATACCTGCAAGTTCACAAATGGATCATTGCCCCCCGAGTGACAGCTACTAGGATCAACTGGAGTGTGAGGACTTCGGACCGGCTCATCTTCCCTTGTTTGATTTGGTACTTGAAGACCTAATTGCGCCGCAAAAGCCATCAACCTTTCTTGAACTATTGCATCTATCTTAGAGTTCATCTCTTGCATCGTCTGTTCTTTAACACTTTGGCTCACTCTAGCCTCTAACTCCTGCATCTCCTCAACATCCATGCCCATACCCTTTCGAGCAGTACTAATCCGATCAGGATCTCCCCAAACAAATGTAATCCCAATGCTACGCCCAGCTGTTAACACACGCCCAAGACGGTCTTTCCTCTGTAGAGCACGTGATAGAGCATCATCCATCCGACCTGGAACAAACTCTCCTTCCTTTTCTTTCGTTTTCCAATCATCCTGCGTCCAATTAAAAAAATTCATATTATTAGTAGAATACGAGTAATTAGACAAGAAAATATCATAAAATTGGAAAAATGCTTACGATGGACTCTTTTATCTTTTGTGTTTCTTCATTAGGGAAGAAAAAATTTCCTTCCTTATCTTTTTTTGATCTCGCGAGACGCCGTGGCAAAGTTCGATCCGGCAAAGAGGAAAAAACTGAAGATGTGGATGAGTCAACAGATGATGTTGTAGATGATGAAGGCGTATACCTTTTTTTCCAAAAAGGAATCATCTCTGCATATGACTTTTGACCCAAAAAATGAGGATGAATATTGGCAGCCTGAGACTTTATTGCTCTTTCACTTTTAGCCTAATATGAAAACAAGTAACTAGTCAATATTCACAACATAAAAAATTGATTATACCATATTATGTGATTGTAACGTACATATTATATACCTTAAACTCATCAGAGCTACACTTTGTCACAAATTGCTCCCAAATCTCTTCCATGATGAAAGGATAGAGCACGTACGGTTACTTATCGTTGTTAGGCCCCTTCCTTGTTTTTGTGATCCACCGACTCACCAATCTTGACTTGAAATCTCTCCACCGCTTATCACAAGTAGTCAACACATCTCGTTTCTTCCTCTCATCCTCTTGTATTCCAAACTCTCTCTTCAATATATAAAATAATACACGATTAGTAACTAATAAACAAGATCTCAATTAAATTAAAAGAATGACTCTTAAAATACATGGGTTACTTACTTTAGCATCTTCCCATAAAACTATTTTTAAGGCCTAGTAGAACATCATCCCAACTATTGTACAAGATAGACACTTTTCGTATACTGATTTTACCGCAATGCGTCTTGTACGCACCAACATGCTCCCCAATAGGACGCATCCACTGATCCCACTGAAGTACTCTTTGAACCCCGAGTATGGAACGAATCCCTTTTGTAGGACCTCTAGGCTTGCTCACTCTTTTCTTCCTACTACCTCCATCAGTAATCTCGGCCTCAGAACATGGATGCCGATCATCTGATGCATCATGCATTATCTCATCTTCCATCACTACACCTAAAACCAAATACAAATACCAACCAAAGACATGTTAGATTCATAAATGAAGTACTACAAAATGGTCAGTAACAATGCATAAAGTATATAATTGAAGATTATAAACAATAGTAGTTGCAATAATATTACATAAATTACCTATTAATCAGTTTTTTCTTTGACAACTTAAAATCCCTCATTATGGTCTCGACGAATGTAATTTGTATCCAAATCTTCTCCTAATATACTTGGAATGACTACTGACGAAGCAATAACTTCATTAAATTATGCATCGTATTCTTCTTCATCGTGTACATCATCAATTCCAAGTATTCTCCTTTTTCCTTCAATGACAACATACCATTTCGAATCGACAGGGTCAACCATGTAGAAAACTTGTTTTGCTTGTGATGCCAATATGAAAGTATCTTCATGATGCCCTAACCGGCTGAAATTGACTAATGTAAAAAAGTCATGTTCATCCTTCTTTGAACCACCACGAATATCAACCCACTTGCATCGAAAGAGCGGAATCTTAAAGTCAACATAGTTAAGTTCTAATATCTCTTCAATGAACCTGTAGTAAGACTTCATTGTCCCAACAATTGTTCTATCCTTTCTACTTGTATACTCTAATGACAAAGCCCCCAACGTAACACCACTGTTTTGCATCGTGGATTTGTTATCTGCCCGCGTAGTGTAAAATGCATAACCATTGATGTCATACCCTTCATAGGAAAGAACTTGCATCTTTGACCCATATGCCAACTATCTCAACGTATCCGATATATCATTTTTTGGGTCAGATAATTAGTTCATAACTCGTTCTTTAAACCAATCAACGAATGAACGATTATGCTCAATCACCAACTCACGTTTATTCATCAATGGATATTGAACACTAAGAACAGTCATGTGCTCATCTAAGTAAGGATGAACTTGTTTCAAATTTTCTAACACTAAATATTCTACTTTTCTTTTCAACTCTCCATCAAGACACAATATTTTTCTACCAATGGTACCACAACCAGCAAGTCTTCCTTCATGTCTAGATATTGGCAATCCAATTGCTTGTGCACGTGCTAAATACTGACTTACATATTCAGATACTTCCTCTGCAACTGTTCTTTGGACAATACTTGCTTCTGGTCTGGTTGGATTCATCACTTTGCCTTTTAAAGTACCCATATGTCTTTCGAAAGGCCACATATACCTCATACAAATCAAAGAACGATGGTGGGAAGTATATTTCAAATCGACACATCGTCTATATTACATCAGCTTGCAACTTATCTAGAGTGTTAGGATCAATCACCTTGCTAGAGATAGTTCTGAAGAAGAAACACAACTTTGTTATCGTGTATCTTACTTGGGAAGGCAAGATTTCTCGTATTGCAACAGGTAATAAATGCTGCATCAAGACATGACAATCATGAGATTTCAAACCAACGAGTTTCAAGTCCTTCAGTGAGACAAGGTTTCGAAAATTTGACGAGTATCCAGCAGGGACCTTTAACCTATGCAGAGACTCACAAAAACTCGTTTTCTCCTTTTTAGATAAAGTGTAGCAAGCTGGTGGAAGATAATAACGTTGTCCCCGCTCCTGAGGTGCTAATTTTGGTCTGCCCATTTCAGCCATGTCTTTCCTAGCTTTAACTCCATCATTTTGTCTTCCAGGCATATTCAAAAATGTTCCGACAACGGCATCACAAACATTTTTCTCAATGTGCATTAGATCAAGATATTGTCTGACTTCTAAACATTCTCAATATGGGAGGTCCCAGAACTTAGACCTTTTCTTGTATAAGTTCTTTGAGACACTTTTAAAGGGCTTGCCAAACACTGTTTCAATATCCTTTACCCGCCTAGAAACCTGTTTTCCATGTAAAGTTACAGGGGCTTCTCTCATCTCCGCTTTTCCTTTGAACAACTTTTTCTTCTTACGAAATGGATGATCAAAAGGAAGTCATGTACGATAATGTAGGTATACATTCTTCCCACAATGATGTAACCGCTCATCAATCATATCCTCATCACAAATAGGGCATGCCTTTGCTCCTTTAACTGTATACCCGGACAAATTCCCTTAAGCCGGAAAATCATTAATCATGCAAAATATCATGGCACGTAATGTGAATTCAGTTTTCGCATGCGCATCGAACATCGAAACACCTTCATCCTACAACAACTTTAGATCTTGAATGAGTGGGTCAAGATACACATCTATGTCGTTTTTGGGTTGCTTAGGACCCGAGATAAGAAGCGATAGCAGAATAAACTTACGCTTCATACATAACCAGGGGGGCAGATTATAAATGGTTAGTAGAACCGGCCAAGTGCTATGCTGAGTACCTAGGGTGCCAAATGGGTTCATCCCATCTGTACAAAGTCCAAGCCTAAGATTTCGAGGTTCTTTACCAAAACTGGAAAACTTTCGGTCGATATTTCTCCATTGCGGAGAATCGGCCGGATATTTAAGCATCCCATCTTTCTTCCTCTCATCCAAATGCCACCTTAATAATTTAGCATTATTTTCATCCGAAAATAAACGCCTAAATCTCGGAATGATCGGAAGATACCAAAGAACATTCGCCGGAGTTTCTTTCTTTCTCACCCCTTCATCATCCTCCTTTGTCTTGTACCGAGACTCTCCACACCTTGGACACTCACCCAAATCCTTGTACTCATTTCGATACAGCACACAATCATTTTGACATGCATGTATCTTCTCATATCCCATACCTAATGGACACAATAATTTCTTTGCCTCATAGGTAGAGTTAGGAATTTCATTCCCATCAGGTAGCAATTCTTGTAATAAAGTGAACAACTCACTTAGATTTTTATTTGTCCAACTATGCTTCGATTTCATATTAAATAATGTAAGGATGCCAGAAAGTTTAGTGAAATTCTTACACCGCGGATACATATGTTTGTCCGCTGCACTTAAAATATTATCATACATATTCGGACTATCGGTTCCTTCATCCTCCAAATTGTGCAACATCTCATCTACCCTATCATTCTCATCATCCACCCAATCATTCTCATCATCTACCATATCATTCTCATTATTATCGTCTCCTTTTTCGATATCAACCTCAACCTCATCATCAATGTGATCAACATGCAAATCATCACACAAGCTAGTGGAGCTCATACCCTGATCATAAAACTCTCTATGCCATGTCCACATAGTATAGTTGCTCTTAAACCCACGACGAATCAAATGATCCTTAATTTGATCCACATCACGATACCCCCTAGAGTTATTGCATTCACAACAAGGACACAAGACTAACTTTGATCCATTCTGCGATTGATGTTCTAACGCAACCCTGATAAATTCATCAACCCCTTGTAGAAATGTCGCCGAAATCCGATTACCATACATCCAGGTTCGATCGATATTCATACACTAGAGACACCAAACAAGAACACAATATATCGATCACATCATTCAAAGTGTCTTATCAAATGCAGTCATGAATATTTGGGTCCTTATCACTCCAACCTAACCCATCTTTGAGTTTCTCATCTCACTAGTGAATGAACATTTGGTTTTCAATTCTAAGAAAAATCCGGCAGCACTTCCCTACAGTTCTCCAAGTACACGATGAAGATAGTAGGTAATCTATCCCCATATGTACCCAGAGAACGCTTAGGGAAATGAGCTAGATTTTTCTTAGACTCGAAAACCAAACATTCATTCACATCCTAAGTGAGATAAGAAACTCAAAGACAGTTCCAAATCGGGGACTATTCAAGACTTACTCCTAATGAGTAAGCCTCGAACGGGTATCTAGGCCAATGATGCACATTGCAATTAAACAGCACAAACCAATCCATTCCTTAGATTTCCCTCCCCACCCCATTAAGGTATGTCCATATAGGTTTGGTCATAATTCAACATATACTTTCCCAATCACATAACCAAACAATTCACATATACTTTTCCAATCACATAACCAAACAATTCCTTAGATTTCCCAACCCTGCATATAGGTTTGGTCGTAATTCAACATTATAGGGACAAATAAAACAAATCCGCGTAAAGCAAAAGGTATAATTTATACCTCTGCGCTAAAGGAGCAGTGAAGACAAGCACAGCGAGGTGAGCTTGGAGCACCGGTAAGCCGACAAATCGAGGACGGAATGTGGCAACTGCAATTGGGCATTAACCAACCCAAAAATTAAATAGTGATCAAAAGTCATAACTCATAAGATTAAAGTAGATTAAAAGTTTATATAAGCTAAGATCAAGTTCATTAAGTGTAATGTTTTTCATCCAATTTAACAGACTTTACTAGTTGGCCAAAAGTCAACTAATCAAATAAACCACACCAACTAGTCTCTAAACAAAGTGTATATCAATAAAATTGTAATGGACTAAATCAAAATAGCAAGTTGAACTATCCATAGATCATCGAGAAATAGCCGACAATATAATAGTAATATTTCAATTTAATGGTCAATTTCATGCATATAGCCTTTTTGTTACTAACGGGGTACACACAACCTACATGCATCAAATTTTAATCTCAAATTGATACAAACAAATTTAAGTTGGAGCAAAAAAAATACTAAAAAAAACAAGACTTACATTGCCAGAGAGAGAGTGTGTTCCGGCGAGAGGAGTGCTCCTGTGACAAAAACCGGTTGGGCCGCCGACCGGCAGGGGTGACGAGTAGTAGGTGGGTGCGGCGCTACAGGGGGAAGAGGAGGTCGTTCGAGGAGACGCCGGTGAATATTGTCGGTCAATGTCGCCGGTAGAAATCCTTCGGCAGTGAGCAGCCGAGAGAGAGAATGAGTGACGAGCGAAAACCGAGAGAGAGAGAGAGAGAGAGAGAGAGAGAATGGGAGTGACGAGCGAAAACGAGAGAGTGACAGTCGCCGGCGAGAGGTTGAGAGTGATTCGCCGGAGAAGCGCCGGTCACCGGTGAGAGGTTGAGAGTGATTCGCCGGAATGCCGTTTGAGGGTTCGCAATCGCAGGAGAGAGAGAAAGTGAGAGTGGAGTTTGAGAGTGATTATGTTTTAGGGCTTCGAATTAATGTGCCGTTTGAAAAGTAAATCTGGGCAAGACTATTTGCGTCGAACATGACCATAGGTCCGACGCAGATAGGATTTGCGCATGATTTGCGTCGCGTCCCATCGAAGTGCGACACAGATAGAGGGTGTCTAATGCGCATTTAGTTGAAGGGATGTGCGTTGCATCACCATACAACGTGACGCAAATCATGGGATCCAACGATTTGCGTCGCACTGCTGTAACGTCCGACGCAAATCTTGGTCGTCATTTGCGTCGCTCTCACATTATCACGCGACGCCGATGACCCTTCAACTAATATGCTGTGGTTGTTTGAATCGCATGTTTTCTGATGTTCGATGCAAATGGTCTCTTCCTGATCATTTGCATCAGTTCTACAAGCATGCGACGCAAATAGACAAACGCAAATCGTCTTTTTTCTACTTGTGCTAAATCACTTGGTCAGACGCAATTGGAACTTACTTAGACATAATTATATACAGTAGTGATTAACTAGAACGTGGGATGAAATCATTTGTTAGTGGTAAAAACATTTCCCCATGATGTTCCTCAACTAGATGAACACGTTCCTTTTGACACCCATGATCTCCACAATCTAAGTTAAATGTGTGTTATGGAAATACTACTGGTTCCTTAATTTTAGCAACCACTTATGTAGTAAATAAAAATATGATTCAATTAAAAAGTATTTTAATTAATAAAACCAAAATTAAATCCTTTTATCACAATATTATCTTTAAAACCGAAAATGATCTTTTTTCAAATAAAATCTTTTCCTTAAATTCAGATTTTTACTAAATAAAAACAGTTTCCTATAATTTAGGCATTAAACACTCGAACGTCATAAATTAACCGTTGCACTTATTCAACATATGTCTAGTTCCTTTTAAATAGTTTGTTCATTTAAGTTAACATGACAGTGTCAGTTCGTTTGTTCCTTTCAAAGGAACATACACTCATTCTCTTTTTAAATTGCTAGTGTTCCTTACCATATCTTACTCGTACCTTTACATTAGAACTAGAAAGAAAAAGCCTTGCTTAGGTGCTCCTGCTCCAATGCTTCTCCAGTATCAGTTCCTTGAGCATTTTCACTTAGTCTTCAAAATCCAAACTTGATTTCTTCTTCTGACTTAGTATTCTCTTTGCTCTTTTCATTGATACCTTATAAAATCCATTCACTTAACAACTTGTTAGTTCATTACTTAGTTTGTATCTTTGTTCTTTTTTCTTCATCAAAACTAGGGTTCAACAAAAGCTCACTCAAATGCAATTAAACCGCAGATAACTTATGCAAACATGGTTGCAAGGCTGTCATTTTGTCTGAATACCATGAATGGGGATTCATTATACTCAAACTCAATTTTTGATGACATGTTTAACACTATTCACATAGATAAAAAGTGGTTTTACATGACAAAAGGCAACCAGAAGTATTATATACTCCCATCCGAACTAAGGCCATATCGATCATGTAAGAGCAAAAGATTTATCCAGAAAGTTATGTTCCTCGCACTTGTTGCAAGACCATGGTTCAACTCAAGTGGTGAATGTACATTTGATGGAAAATTGGGCATTTTCCCATTTGTGAGGTAGGTGCCAGCGAAGAGAAACTCAAGAAAAAGAAGATCAGGTACACTAGAACTCAAACCTATCACGCCAGTTACAAAAGAAGCATATAGGAAAATGCTTATAGAAAGACTCCTTCCAGTAATAGTCCAAAAATGGCCTAGTGATGATCGAAAACCAATATATATTCAGCAAGATAATGCAATACCACACATCCAAGCTGATGATTTTCGTTGGTTGTAAGCAGTTCAAGCATCTAATAGAGATATTGGGTTAGTTGGCCAACCTCCTAATAGTCCTGATTTAAATGTTCTTGACTTGGGGTTTTTTCGAGCAATTGATGCATCAAAAGACGAAACTTCACCAAGAAACTGTCAAGAACTTGTTAAGAATGTCAAAGACGAATACAATGACTTTTGTTCAAAAAAAGGAAATAGAGTTTTTTTGAGTCTTCAACTCGTCATGATAGAAATCATGAAGTGAAAGGAAGCAACATTTATGAACAACGGCATGTTGGCAAGGCTGCATTAGAGAGGCACAGAATACTACCACTAATGTTCTCTCCTTCCCCGACACTCATACATGAGTGTGTTCTTTATTTGGAAGCACTAGAAGTTGTCGGGACCAAGTGATAACGAAGCCACTTCTGATCAAGAATGACAAGTGAAGGTAGATTGTCAGTTTTTGTACACCTAATTCTTGAAAACCATTAAGGAGCCCGCAATTGCGAATTCCCACCAGTTAACCTTTTGTAAAGGATATCTTTGAAGTGTATGTATATTTTGATCATAGTAGGCAGGAGAGAAGGGAGTAATCTTTTGTAAAATTTGCATGTAGAGTTTAAAAGTGTAATTTTTGATGTTATGAGAAATTATAGAAACATGAATTTTTACTCCTAGCACGCCAATAGAATAACATCACATTGAATTTTTTTTGTTCATGATCGTGTCAAAAGCAGGGACATTTCAATCATGCATACTTCTAAAACAGGGATATTTCATCTCAACAAACACCAAGATTATGTAACAACAATCAGAACCATATTTTACTCCATATAAACATCTTAAATTTACATCATCTAAGACATCAAAAAAACTGGGTTTTTTCTCTTATGGAGATGGGAAGCATTTGCTTAACAATTTCCAAATTATCAGAATTGATAAGATCCGACGCGAAGGAATTCAAATTCAAAATCACAACACCCAAAAAGATTTTGAGTTCTACCACGAGAGTACGACATCAAATCGATTTTTACTGAACCTAAAACAAAGGGAAAAATCAAAGCAACATAAAACCATTTTTTTACCGATGTTGGTGGTGAGGTGAAACAGTGTAGACACCAAATTTTGAACCCCATTTTTCGGATTAATAAAGATTTTGAAAAGAAATAAATATAACGAAAACCGCCGTGCATCGTGGAGCGCGCGCCTCATCAAATGCATGTTTCACCCCAGAGCGCGAGTTTCATTTCGTCGTATGGTTTTTCGTTTTTTCGCGTGTTAGTCATGCAGTTTCGGCTTAGAAATGTAATTTTCCGTAATCATAGTCAATAATTACATCCACCGGTTTAATGAAATGACTAGTAGTATAATCATATTCGTCTTTAATAATCTGACAAATGTTCGTTAATTATTTCAAGTTAGTTTTTCGAAAATATGAAAAAACGAGTCGTGATTTAGCGACGGAATTTTAATCGTATCCCACAATCGGTAGTAAACAGTTTTCTTGATGGTCAAGTCATTGTTCATCGGATAAAGAATAAGAATATATTCTTTATCCACTAATCACATCATTTATCCATTAGTTAGGGAATAAGAATCATGAAAAGAAGTGAGAATAAGAATCAAATCCCATGTGTAAGAGGCAAGAATCTGGATTTTTTTCGGTGGATTCGAGTTGTGCACCAGGCACACGATCATGCGCTAGACGCATGATTATGCGCCTAGCGCACAACAGCATCCTGCGTCAGATGCAGAGCTGTGCCTAGCACAGGCTCCTGCGTTTGGCGTAGTGATCTAATCAGCTTCGTTTTTCATGTTTTTCGATGCATTTTTTTTTACGTATTAGGATGTATTTAGGGAAGAATATTTTCTTAAAATCTAATTTTTCCTCATTGATGAGAAAATCCAAAAAGAATAAGAATATTTGTGTTTCTAAAGAAATTTGATGATGTCATTAGGGTGAGGTCATTAGAGTGATGTCATTAGGGTGATTAAGGATGGGAAAAATCAGATTCTTTTGGATAAAAATCTGATTTGCTACTTCTTTGAACCCTAGTTCATCTACCTCATTTCCCTATAAATACCCTCTTTTTTTTACTTGAAAACAAGTTGAGCTAAAATCAACTTAAATTCACAACTTCTCTCAATACTACTCTCATCTTCTCTACTTCCTTCCTCTAAAAAAATCTGATTCAAGAAAAAGAAAGTAAAAGTTGGGAAAGTAATTAGTAAGTAAAGAAGTTCATCAAAAGAAAAACACAAAAAAAGGGTTTAAGTTAGTAATTAAGTGGATTTAGAAACTCACTTAGAAATTAAGAAAATCACAAAAAAGGTAGAAAAATTTGCAAAAGAAAGTACATCATTGAGCTAGCAAGGTAAAGTTGAAGCTCTTGTTATTTTCTTGATTATCTTCTTAATCAATACTAACTTTCTCCTTGTTTCTTCTTATCATTTTTTTAATTTTTGGAGTGATTTGGGTATGTGGAAGTCTTAATAGGTTCCCAACCTTAAATCACCCCACCTAGAACAATCAACTCTAATGAGGATACTCTTAGAAAACAATGTGGTTATGTGATTTTTCTTAATCAAGTTGTTGTTCATCACCAAAAAATGTTTTCATAAAAAAATTCAAGACAAGTTGTGCATAAACATCTCCATAAAAAGAAAATGTGATGCTGTAATTATAATCAGTTTTAATTTCGTACTTCATTTTATTTTTCGTCTGCATTAACTAAATAGTTTATAGGATGTGATATTTTTCCTATGAATTCAAGATGTTTCCAGCAACTGGGCTTTAGAATTTCTAAAAAACGAATTTTGTATAAATAACTAAAAATCATACCACTTTGTTGTGGAAAACTGATTTTGTCCAGTACCACATAAGCTTGTCTTGTTAATAAAGTTTAAATTAAAATCATTTAGACAAAACAAGAAACATAAACTTGAAAGAAAACATCAGTAGCTTTCCAAAAATATAAAAATCATGTTCATATGAATTTTATAAAATTTTATAGGAAAAATTAACAATAAAGGTCTGAACTTTGGGGGATAATTTTTAAAAGGTCTGAACTATTGATTAATCTGTGTAGGTCCCAACTTTAGGGGGTCTTAACTTTTAGCAGGCCTCGGTGACTTAAAACTGACGATTTTTTTTAAAATATCACCTAGTTCCTGCTTCCCTCCCTCAATTAACCCTTCTGGTGTGACCCAAGTTTTACAAGTTATGACCTATTAAGCCAGTTTCAAGTCACTAATGCCCGCTAAAAGTTAAGACCCCCTAAAGTTGGGACCTACACAGTATAATCAATAGTTCAGACTTTTTAAAAATTATCACCCAAAGTTGAGACCTCTATTGTCAATTTTTCCAATTTTATATCATTTTAACAAAAACGCTTATGTAAATCATTAAATTCCATAACACTGATTTTCTCTTCAGTTAAGAAAATAAACAAACACTGGTCATAAAAATGTCCAATTCAAGTGAAAATTTCCAGTCTAGTCTTTAAAAGTGTCTAGAATTTTCATCCCAAAATTCACTTCAAACTAAGTTTGGTAAGTTGGATTTCAAAGAACAAATTGGATAAAGGTCCTATTTTGACCGGTTTTAGCATAACATTCACCATAATTCGAATTGTCACTAAAAGCTTATGAAATTTTGATACAACATAAAGAACTCACTGACCTATCCATAGGTGTATCACATGCGTAATTTAACACTTTCTACAGATTGTTATGAATTTTACAAGTCAGTACAAGGACAAAAGTGCAATCTGAAAAATGAATTAAAGTGATTAACTCAAGTTTCATAAAAAAATGTTTTCTTTTCATACAAAAATGTTAATTAAAAATCATGAAATTTTAAGTTTCTCTTAAAATGATTCACTTTTTTCATGCAAATAAAAATCAATAAAAATTGTCATAAAAAATCAAAATCAAAGAGGTTAATTAATCTCTAATTTTCACAAGTTTACAAATAAACATGAATTCAAAAGCCCATTCAAGAGGATGAAGATCAAGGATGAGCATCATGGTGAAGATCAAGATTGAAGATTTGTATAGATCATAGATTTTGTACATATTGTTGTAATAATAATTTTTTTGTAAATATTTATTACACCACTCAATTAATGAAAAAACATGGAGATGTTTATGCATAATTTTGATAAATAATTTCACAACTCTATTTAAATAAAATGAGCAACCAAGGTTACAAATATTGCATGTTGGGCCCAATATATCATAGTTTATGAATTAGATGACCCAATCTCAATTAAGAGGAAAAATTATAAATCTAACTAAGTTAAATTGTATGATGATCCATCTTACATTTTAAATTTGTTCTCCATCTTCAAATGGATTAATCACTAGTTGAGGTGGTTATCTTAATCCTTCATATTTAATCGCTAATTAAAGTGATTATTTTAACCCCATTCACTAGTTGGAGTGATTACCTTATTCCTAATAGATTTGTTTAATTCTAGAGGTGAGTTATTCATGATCTATTCTTTCCTTTTCTTCCCCAATGGAATTGGCCATTTAGGGTGAGACATAAGATCAAACTACGACAGTTTTGATCCATGAGTGGATTCAAATTCCGCAATGATTGGTACATAGTGCAACTTCAGTGCTCAAACCTACCATGTACAAATGATATATTGGTCCTAAATAAAAATGGTTGATGTGTATATGTGCAAACCATGTGATTTTCTTTCTTTTTAATAACCATGATTACTTTGAAATGGAAAATAACGCATTTAGTAAGAGCCCGTTCTTTAGAACGGAAGTGGAGTCGAGTTCCAGATGTTCGCACCTCTTAACCTAAACCCCGAACCCTATCTCATGGTATGAAAGACCAATTTTCAAAAAGCCTTATCCATATGAAGTCATCATCGTTTTAAATGATATTTTTTAAAATTGATTTTAAAACGATTTATTAAATAAATCTGTCCCTATTCGGATATTAATAGGGTGGCGACTTCAAAGTTTTCTAAAACTCATAGTCCAATAAGAGACTTTCGTGGGATTCAGACCGTTAATAAAGACAGTAAAAAATCGGATACCACAGGCTGGCGACTTCACTGGGGATTATACTTCCACTTGAAGTATATGAGGTTTAAACCTGAACAATGCGTTATTTTCCCTATGTATATATAATAAAAAAGTTAATCGTGGCTATTCACAATTTAATTTTTGTATATAGCATGCTTATGTGAAAATTACTTGTGCTTGGTAGTTTATCGATCCATACACGTGCATTCTTTTTAACCATTTTCTTATTAGGTCTGATACCTCTGTCTATTGGCAAGGGTCAAAATTTTAGAATGACAAATTAATGAATTAAGGGCGTAAAACCTGCATCCGCGAACTATGCGACCGGCTCTGTCAGGAGCGTCCACCCTCGATGGACACAATGGAAGTGACTCGAGGCCACTTTGACATAATCTCTCCCTAAATGAATCACCTTTTAGTTGACTTTTAGGACACAAGGATCAATGCACAAATGTCTTTTATTTATTTCAGTTATTGAAAAATGTGAAAAAATTTCAAAAATTCCTCAGTCTATTTTCAGTCGGTTAATATTTCAGTAATCATTAACTGTAGCTGAATTGCTGCCGAAATGATTATTGAAATATTAAGAGTATTCTTGTTTACTTATCATAAGTGTCGTAAAAAAAATGTGTGCTCACCTATTTTTCAAAAAAAAACTCACATTTACTTCATAATTCTTTTTCATTCAAATTGGTTTTACCAAAAACAAAATTGATTTTTAAAAGAAAAAAAAAATCCTGTTTTGAAAATATGATCCCAAAACAAAAAAAAAATGAAAAGAGTCGTAATCACGAGTTCAAAACGTGTCATGTTTAGGAATTAAAATGCAATTTAAACTGTGTAGTCTAAAACACGAAAAGTCTATTCTAAAAAAAAAATTGACTAAAAAAACTGTCAAAAAGATAAAATCAAAAAGTATAATTATTTTCGAAAAAAAAGGAAAATTCTTCCATTTCCTGCTAAGAACACATATAGAGAAAAATTCATCAGTCGTTGACTAACATTATTAGTGTTTACATTTCAGGTTCTTCAAATTAGTCTAATCCTAAGAGGTGGAATAGACGTGTTCAAACAGAAGAATACATGGCATGGCGCCTAGCAAACTAAATTCGGAAAAAGGTTGAGAAGAACCCGAGTACTTCACATTTGTGTAATCCTAAGAGGTGGAACAGACTTATTCAAATCGGAGAATACATGGCTTGGCGCCCTGCATATGAATTCAGATAAAGTTTGAGAAGAACCTGAATCAGTAATTGCTTATATTGTACTTTGTAGGTAGAGCTACGTGCGGCTTGATCCCCTAAAAAAAATCTAATGTTGTTTGCATCTATCTTAGTTTTCCTTACTATGTAATGTACTAAAAGGGGTACGTAGGCAACTCATTTTCCGAGTGCAGCTGCAAAAAAAGAAAAAAATATGTAAAATTTCATTTTTCATATATCAGAACTACGTTGGGCGTGATTCTCCTTTCAAAAAAAAATCATCACAAGAAAATTTCTTCCCCAAATCCAAATCCACTTATGGCAACCTTCGAGTTCAGCCCCTTTTACATTTGATATTTTCTTTTATGGTTTCAGCGCTTAAAAGCAATCAATACATGCATATCACCAAGAAGAACGATGTCTGGGGCATTATAATTTGCCAAAATGAGGACACAAGCCTCGTTATCCCACTTTTTTCTTATTTCTGTAACAGCAGGAAATGGAAGGACATCACCAAATTCATTTTAGAAAAAATGTTTGTGTATTATCCCAAAAAATATGAGTCTAAAAACCGGAATGTAAATAAAAAGGTCCAAGTTAAGAAAAAAAAATCAGTCAAAGAAATCTAATGAAAAATCCAAAACAAATGATAGAGTCAAGGTTTCGCACCTTTTAATAAATGATAACTGAAATTGGGGTTAAAAGAAAAAAAATAATTTTCAAATATATCATTTCTTTCATTCCCTGCACCAAAAAAAAAAATAAGAAGAAACAAAGTCTGGACAAATTTTTGTGCTAACTTTTTCATCTCATTTCACAGGAATTCTGCCTGGGCCCGCTCAGGATCTAGGCTAATTCGCCGAAATTCTGACCATAGTGAACGTTCTTTGTCAGTAATATTGTCATCCTTGTCTACACCAGTTGTATTCTCTGCAACGCGACTCAGCAACATGTCTGAAATTCCGAACAATGAGCCCCAACAGAACTCTACCCCTCCACCTGATCCAATGACTGAGCTCCGAGGACTTGTCCAGGCCATGCTTGACCGACAGGATAATGTTGAACAAACTGTGTTGGGCATAATGCGCCAAAGAGCCCAGATGCCTCCTCCTCCTCCTCCGGAGTCGGAAGTAGCTTCACCTTTTCACCTTGAGCCTATGAACAATGAGAAAGAAATTCCCACTAAGCTCGAGGAAGAAGTAGTTAAGCTAAAGGAAGTCTTAAAAGGCATGACGAAGGCTGAACCATGGATGGACATTCATGGGTTAAAACTTTTCCCAAAGGCACGATTACCTCATGATTTCAAGATGCCTAATCTGATAAAGTTTGATGGGACTGGTAGCCCCACCAATTTCCTGAAAATGTATGTAGGGGCAATGAGTCCATGGGGAGTGGAAGAATCTTTGATGGCTCAACTCTTTCAACAGTATTTAGATGGTTCTGCAGCACGTTGGTTCCTCAACCTTGAAAACACAAAGAAATCCACTTGGGCTAACATAGTCAGAGAGTTCTCAATCAGTACAAATATAATGAAGAAATTGATGTTACTAGAAGGGATTTGGAGACCACTTCTCAAAACCTTAATGAGACATTTTCTTCATTCATCACTCGGTGGAGAAACAAGGCTTCCAAAATGATGAGTATGCCTAATGAGGAGGAACAACTGCAAATGGTTATGAAGAACCTTCTTCCTGTCTATCAGAAGCATATGGCCTACCAATATTTCCCGACTTTCAAAGCTTTAATTGCTATGGGAACTCTAGTTGAGGATGCTGTGAAAAGGGGGGACATCAAGAAAGATGAACCTACTGACGGCACTACTTATAATGCAAAGTTTGGAAATAACAAAAGAACTCCAAACAATGAATCAGCAGCTCCTAGGACCACTAATCGATCCATGCCATTGGCGCATCTTCTGCATTCCAGTTGCGACCGCAAAGGAACTTTACTCCTTTAAACATGACTTATTCTCAGGCTCTCTCCAAGCTAAAAAAAGGCCAATCTCATTCAACCCTTGAATCCACGTCCACCTCCTAAAAATCCTTACCCTGGTTATGACCCAAATCAAAATTGTGAATATCACCAAAGCCCGGGCAATAATACTGAAAGCTGCACGGCTCTAAAGCATCAAATTCAAAACCTTGTGGATGATGGAAAACTCTCTTTAGGATCCACTTTCACTAAATCAAACGACTCTCAGCCCAACATCACAAAAAAGCTCCTTCCTAATCACAAACCCTCATTTGCGATTAATGCAATCTCTCATATGTCAGACGGATGCGATCCAATCCAGTTAATCCGCAAGACAATTCCCCAAATGTATGAAATGTCAATTGCCGCATGTTACAAGTGCCTAATTTATGGCTATTTCACTCAAGAAAAAGTCAAAATGATGCCTTGTAAAGACCCCAGTTTCACTCTCAATAAGGATCCATTCTCTGTTATATGTGGAACCTTGGATTATGATGGTGCTTTCTTCATTTTGGACTCTAATGCTGATGAAGATGCCTCTTCGGTCTTGACAATTGTGGAGAAAAGCACTGGAGGTCACCTCACTACTCCAAATACATACCGGCGCCTTATCTGCCTTGATGATCTTAATGATGAGGAGTGTGTGGATATATCTCATTTAACTAGAGCAGGTCGTCATTTTAAACCATCCCATTTGGAGGATGAAAATCCTTTGGAGGTGTTGAGAAGGAAGGAAAAGGGCAAGGAGCCAATGACAGAGGATAGTAATAAAGAAGATGATGCTATCAAGCGCATGAAAGAAGTAAATGCTAATGTTTCCATCTGGAAGTTGTTAATGCCTTTCCAGCCTCATAGGGCGGTTGTTTTGAAGCATCTCAATGAAGCCTCTGTAAGTTCTTCCATAACACTTGACCATATGGTGGGGCTCATTCATGGTGTAGATCGAACTCTCATGTTCACAGACAATGATCTCCCTAATAATATCAACCATAACCATTCGTTGCACATCACTGTATGTTGTAATGGATGAGAGATACCCAAAGTATTGATCGACAATGGCTCCCCAATCAACGTTTGCCCTCTACGTGTGCTAACGAGACTTGGGTAATCAAAAGAAGATCTAGTACTATCCAACCATGTGGTCAAACCATATGATACTGCCAAGAGGGAAGTACTGGGTTTAATCAGCCTCCTCGTTGAATGTGGTCTCGTGGCAAGGAAGGTGGAGTTCATGGTCATTGACATTCAAGCATGTTTCAACCTCTTATTAGGAAGACCATGGCTGCATGAAAATAAAGCAGTAGCCTCTACTCTACATCAGAAGGTAAAGCTTCTCACCGATCAAGGTGCAGTGACTATTTCTGGTAATCTAGAAATTATGACCATCTCCAACACCGGGAAATCAGTATTGTACCTGAATGAAGTAGAGGGCACTAGGTTAGATGGCAACATTATCCACTGTATTCTAGCAGGGCCTGAAAATTCGCGGATGAATGAGATTCCACCGGCCGCACCAGAGGTAAGTGCTGAAAACAGAGCCAGAATATGAACCAAGTGAGGATGATGAAGAAGAGGTAGGAGCTCCAAGTATCGGCACACATAATACATCATCTGAAGCACCAGAAGAATCCTGGATTGGCAATCCTCCAGAAATGGAAGGCAATGATGATAATGAGTCAAAGAACAGATCTAGGACTAACGATTTTGACCTGGACTTTAATGTCGTTTTCCCTGTCCGGGAGATTCACACTGAGTCGCTGATTCTCTTTCCATGATATCAACATGAAGATCACTATCATGAGCTGCCACAATTCAGGAAATTTGATGGAAACGGTGATCCTTTTGTCCATTTAGTGGGTTTTGTGAATGCATTACACCCATGGGGCATACCAGAGGAAGATTACCCCATGCTCTTTGACAAGAGTTTAGAAGGACCAGCTCTGGACTGGTACTAATCTTTAGATTATGTGGATAAAGCTAGTTGGGAAAATGTTAGTCAAGCTTTTGTCAATTGGACTCTTGAGCATAAAAAGACTGATGTCAAGAAGTTCAAGCTAGTTACTTTGCGTCAAAGCGCCTTGGAAACTTTCTCGCGCTTTTGTTCGAGATGCGCTTACATCAGCGCACAGCTTCGTTTCCCTATTACTGATCGGAAATTCATGCTTATATGACTGCAAAACCTAAATGACTTCTATTATCGTCACATGGTTACCATAAAGTACACATGCCTCAGCCACATGGAGCAGCATGGCTTCGACATCGATACTCTGAAATTGCAAGAGAAACGAGCCTAAGAAAATCTTGAAACTCCCAATGCAAATCCAAGGGTTTATGCTAAGATAGATTAACCATTGAGTATGGTGTATGATCGTCTTCCGAACCAAGGTATAATTCAAGCCCCAGCGCATGTGCATTGTTTACCCCTTCCTAGAACATACATGAGCAAACTCTGCGCTTATTGTCGCCAATTTGGGCATGAAACTGATCGATGCCATGATCTTTACTACAAAGTGTAAAGCCTGATTGATCGAGGGATCATTAGTCCAACCCACAAAGAAGTACCTGCAAGGAAGGTGTCGTCACATCCTCAACCGCAATCCCAGGTCGATATCTTTCGCAAACTAGTTGAACAAGGTCAGATTCATCCACTTTCTAGACGCCCAGGGGCAAGTCCTGTAGGGTCAAATCTCCACAAGTACTGCCATTATCATCAGTTGCATAGTCACGGCACAAACCAATGTCATGCTCTCAGCAATCGCATCAAGCAAATCACCAACATAGGTCTTGTCTACTGTAAAGCTACTTGATCGTCTCACAGAAGCAGAAAAATCTTCAGTAAACGTCCTGTAATGGGTTAGCCCATCAAAAAAATAAAAAGAGAAAAAAAAATCTTTCAGCTCGTTAGAATCAGAAAACTACGTGCAGCTTGAATCCCCATTATCACGTACACTTGCACTGTGAGATCATTCCACCTCTATAACACTTGGGGTACGTAGGTAGCTCAATATGAGTTCAGCTGCTTTATTAGATAAAAAACTTTAGTTCCTTTTAAAATAACGAACTACGCTGAGTCTGATTCCCCATAAAATGCACCTGGAGAAATGGGGATATGTAGGCAGCCTTCGGGTTCGACTCAAATGTATTAACCATTGTATTTCAGGTAATGTGATCAGAACTCAAGATGTCAGTCATCACAGGAGCAATTTCAGAATGCTGAATTAACACATCAATGGGGATACAGGCCCTAATCTCTATATTTTCTGTCTTTGTTCAATATTAAAACGGGGAATGGAAGAATGAAAAAAAACACATTGTTTTCAACCCCAATGATAGTAAAATCATTCAAGAGAGTCAAATAAATTAAAAAAAAAAAGAAAAATTACAAAGGTGGACCATTCCAATCAAAGTATTGCAAAATCGTTTTCGAAACTTTTCTTAGTTCTGTAATGCATTCTGCAATATGTAGCTTTCTTCTCTTTTCTTTTAATTCTTTTTCTCTACCTTTAGGTCCAAAAAGAAGAAATTTGTCCTTTCTCTAAGGATGACCAATTACCATCAGAAAACAAAAACTTCGGCCATATCCACAAATGCGATCAAAGAGCCTGTAGGGTTTGCCATGTAATCTCTGTCCAAAGGATTTCAAATCATGATGAAGATGGGTTATACTCAAGGGACTGGATTAGCGCGTGATGGTAGGGGAATAAAGCAACCAATCCCCATAGTAGACAGGCAAAATCGGCATGGATTAGGATATGATCCGGGCATCACTTCTCACAACATCAAAGAACCTTCTTTTACCCTTAATGGTCAGTTCATCCTGCAAGGAGATACTGAGCCATACTATGAGTTTTCAGAACCTTGGCTTAGTAGGAAGGAACAGAAGATTTACAGGGATTAGATATATTCTTCAATGAGGCTAGAAATCTAGACTTAATCAAAAGTTGGTTTGTCCAAAAACGAAAAATGAAAAAGGAAAATGACTGGGTGGATAATCTGGAACATGGAGTCCTTAAGAAACTTTTCACTTCTGAGTCCTTTGAGGAAGGGGATTTTGACCCGGTCTCTTTGATGATACCTTTTCGCGAAAGCATTGAACATAAGTGGAGTATTATGTGTCAGGCAAAAGACTGACCTATAGAATCTAAAATGTTTTTAGGAAATCATCCTCCACATCCATCTCATGAAACTACCTTTTCACCCGTTTCAGATGGATATCATACCGATAGCTCATCTTCAAGCCAATCTACCTTGCATACCCAGTCAGAAGGCTCTGACACTAAGGAAATTGAATGTGACCCTTTATCTAAGTACATTTGCATGCAAGATGTTATTTCTAACAGTGAATTTAATAATGATGAATCACTTGATACAACTGAAACATATATAAAACCCATGGAAGAGTCCATTGTAATTAATTTTGGTACAGAAAATGCTGTAAAAGAAGTCAAAATAGGTTCGTCCCTATCCCCAACTGAACAGTCTGTGTTTATTGCATTGTTAAAAAGTATGTAGATGTGTTTGCATGGTCTTATGCTGATATGCCTTGTGTGAATAGAGAAATTGCGGAACATCGCATTCCGTTACATCCTGAAAGTAAGCCTAAGCAGCAAAAGCTCCGCCGAATGAAACCAAAGGTTAGTCTGAAAGTGAAATAAGAAATCCAGAAACAGCTTGATGCCAAATTCATCCAAGCTATAAAGCATCCGAGTTGGCTCGCCAATATAGTGGTCGTACCTAAAAAGGATGGAAGAGTTCGGGTGTGCATTGATTTTCGTGATTTGAATGTTGCATCACTAAAAGATTGCTTTCCTCTACCCCATATCGATGTCCTCGTGGATAGTACGATCGATCATGCAATGTTTTCCTTCATGGATGGATTTTCAGGGTATAATCAAATACTCATGGCTCAAGAAGACATGACAAAGACGTCTTTCTTCACTCCGTGGGGAACTTTCTACTATCGAGTTATGCCTTTTGGTCTTAAGAATGTCGGAGCCACATATCAAAGGGCTGCAACTAGTATCCTTCATGACCTCATCCACGACATTGTGGAGGTCTATGTAGATGACATGATTGTGAAAAGTGAAGATCGTGAGGGGCATATTCCTGCACTAAGGTCCTTCTTTGAAAGAATCGGGAACTACAATCTAAGACTAAATCCTCAAAAGTGTGTGTTTGGTGTCACTTCAGGGAAGTTGTTGTGATTCATTGTCAGTCAGGATGGCATTAAAGTGGACTCGAAAAAAGTAGAATCTATTCAAGAGCTACGTCCTCCAAAAACAGAAAAAGAAATAAGAGGATTTCTCGGCAGAATTCAATATATCAGCAGGTTCATCTCACAACTCACTATGAGATGTGAACCTATGTTTAAATTGCTCAAAATGGGGCATCCCATGAGTGGAATGAGGAATGTCAGGAAGCTTTCAATTCCATGAAAGAGTACCTTTTAAATCCACTTGTTCTAATCCCGTCTAGACCAGGAGAACCCCTGATTTTGTACCTCACTATCACTGAAACTGCTATGGGAGCTCTCTTAGCCCAATATCAAGAGGGAACAAAAAAGAAAGTTGCCATATACTATCTCAGCAAGAAAGTCCTAGAGTATGAGACAAGATATATCCCACTGGAAAAAACATGTATCTCTTTGGTCTATGCCACGAAGAAGTTGAGGCAACACCTTCAAGCTCATACCACCTATCTGATCTCAAGACTTGATCCAATAAAGTATCTGTTCGAAAAACCCATTCTTAGTGAAAGATTGGCGAGATGGCATGCTATGCTTTCTGACTTTGACATTCAATGTATCAGCCAGAAATCTATCAAAGGAAGAGCCATATATAAAGCCTTAGCGGAAGGACCAGTGTCAGGAGATGAGTATGATGATGCATTCCCTGATGAGTATTTATTATTCATTGACAATCCACAATGGTGCGTGTATTTTGATGGAGCTTCTAATAGGAGAGGTAATGGAGCAGGGGTTTTGTTAGTAGATCCCGATGGAATCCATATTCCATTTTCTGTCAAGCTGGATTTCCCAACAACAAACAATACAGCTGAGTATGAAGCCTATATATATGGAGTAAAAACCGCTTTGGTAGCAAGGGCAAGACATCTCACTGTATATGGAGATTCTAATCTCATCATATCTCAAATGACAAGAACTTAGAGGGTTAGAGATGAGAGACTTCAGTTCTACACAGAGCACCTTCAAGAATTGATCCCTTATTTTGATGATATCAGCTTCAAACATCTTCCTCGGGAACAAAATAGTTTCAGTGATGCTTTAGCCAATCTCGCTATTAATTTACCATAGAAAAATGGTACAAAAATCCAATCAGATTTAATTGAAGAAAGGAAGGGGCCAACAGTGACGATAGCACAAATAGTCTCCACGATGGCTCAACAAGATGATGATGATGTCTGGTACAAGGATATCAAGAATTTTCTGGAAACTATGTTGTATCCAGAGGGAAGTGGCAAGAAGGATCGTATAGGTATCAGAAGACTAGCTGCTCATTTTCTCATTCTAAAAGGCATACTATATCACAAATGGTTTGATGTTACTCTGCAACTCTGTGTGAGTGACAGCAAAAAGCAAGCCATCATGGAAGAAGTTCATGGGGGTGAATGTGGACCCCATATGAACGAAAGAATGCTGGCTCGTAAAATTTTGCGAGCAGGTTTCTATTGGAGTACTCTAGAAGGTGATTGCATCAGCTTTGTCCGCGCCTGCAAGTAATGTCAGATATTTGCTAACCTCAATCATATGTCACTACATAATATGACTTCTCCTTGGCCATTTTCAAGTTGGGGCATAGACATAATCGGACAAGTTCATCCAAATGCTTCAAATGGGCATCAGTACATTCTTGTAGCAATTGATTATTTTTCAAAGTGGGTTGAAGCTGCATCCTTTTCAAAGCTAGGGGCAAAGCAAGTCTCGAAATTTGTGATTAACAACATAATCTGTTGGTATGGCATACCTTTTGAAACCATCTCTGCTAATGGATCACAATTTGAGGGTCATCTGAAGACAACTCTCGCAAGATATCCAACCAAGCATCATCAGTCTTCACCTTATCGTCCCCAAACCAATGGAGCAGCGGAAGCAACCAATAAGACAATCAAGATAATTGTTGCCAAGATGACTAAAAAGACTAGGGAATGGCATGACAAACTACCATATGCCCTTTGGGGATATAGAATATCAATTAGGACTCCAACAGGAACAACCCCGTATTCTTTGGTTTATGGGATGGAGCCAGTCCTACCGGTTGAGGTAGAGATACAATCTCTCAAGGTCATAGCAGAAGGTGGAATCTCATAAGACCAATGGTATAAAACTCGTTATGATGAGCTTGCATTTGCAGATGAGCGTCGACTACAAGCTTTGCATAACATTCAACTCTATCAGCGGAGAATTGCTCGTGCATTTAACAAAAGGGCTCGAGATAGAGACATTCAAGAAGGTGATCTAGTCTTAAAGGAAAATAGAGCTTCATTGCATAATCCTCGAGGAAAATTCAAGCCTAACTAGTCTGGACCATTCCTAGTCAAGCATGTCACCACGGCTGGAGCAGTAAAGCTAATGGATTTTGATGGGAACGAATTTACCCATTTCACTAATCTTGATCAATTGAAGAAATATTACGCTTAGACATCAAAGTAATTGTAAATTGTCTTAATCAAGTAACCAACCAGTTTGGGGATTTTGTATCCTATCTAGTTATTCTTAATAAACATGCCATGTGTTTCTAGATATTCATATAATGTATGCAAAAAAAAGGAAAAACAAAAAAAAAAAAAAAAAAAAAGAAAGAAACAAAAAAAAAAGAAAACAAAAAAAGAAAAAAAAAAGAGAAAAAGAAAAATGATGAAACATCAAGGATGTTTTTATTGTTAAGGTTTTATGTGTTATGCTTTTATGTGTCATATGATTGATTAATTAGGATTTGTATGTCATATTTAATGTTAAAGTGTGCGCGTGTTAAGAATTGTGTTCACTTTGAATTTCTCACAAGCAGATAATTCTCACAAACAAATCTTTTTATTCATCCCAACTGGGGTACTTCATTTCATACATAAAAAGACATAAAGCTTTCATTTCCTACAAACTTAAAAAAAAAAAAAAAGAGAAAATAAAGAAAACAAACAACATAGAAAATAAACATGATATTTCTCTTAAACCCTTCTCCTCTTCATGCTAGGCCTGTTTGAACCATTGTCTAGACCAATATCAGCCAGAAGCCACTGAAGGTAATCTTCATCAATCGTCGGAGATAGAGGTTCCGGTAGCGCTGATATAGTTTTAGCCCCCTGCCATATAGTAGGCATTCTCTTAATACCACTCATATCAGCCTCATAAGTGGTACATGTTGGAAGAATCTGGAGGGCAAGAATGTGCTGCTGCCTCCAACCAATTTGCCTTAGACACCTCCATGGAAGGTAGAAAGTGACTTGGCAAAGCCCTGGTAATTGCACACCTCTGCGACCAAAATTGCAATAAACAATTGCACTAATGCCAAGGTGGCTTGTGGCCACTTTATGTCTTGCTGTAGGAAAAAATCCTCCCACCCACCATTTTTGCTAAGTTAATAGAAGAAAGGAAGAACACCTCTCTCCCGGACATGATTAGTTTTGTAAGTAAGACTCTTGTGGGGTTTCATGAGATAATTTTTTTCCAACAACCATAAGTGAAGGGCTAATGGACATCCCTTTACAAAACTTTGGGGTTTTATTTTAAGTTCATCTAAGCTAAGAAACATTTTCCCCAAAATAAGTGGTCGAAGACGACCCCCACTAACAATTTGAGGAATAAGTGAAAGACACCGAACATGGCATGTGTTTAAAGACCATTTAGTGAGGGTGCTTCCCAAAATCTTAAGAATGGAAGCATTTTCTCTAGCAATCCTATAGTTGGCATTATTAGGGAATTGCCAAGTGCCAAATTGGAAAGTCAATAATAAGTTAAGAAGAAGTACCTCACCATATTGTAGGTAGTTGCCATGAAGATTTTCATGAAGATATAAAATTGTTGCTAAATCTCCTGAGATCCTTGTAGGAGATCTAGGTGTAATAACTGGACCATTAGATGGTAAGCCTAGCAAACCCTCGACCTCTTCAACAAGAGGCACAATCTCCCGATCTCCAAAGCGGAAGACATAACGAGTTTCATTCCAAAATTGGGAAGCAGCATGAATCATTTCATAACAGATAAAAAAAGTGAAAGCAATGGCATAAGAGCCTTAGTGAAGCGGGAAGAAGAAGAAGATTGCCTTGGTTGCTCCATATTCTTTGTGACCCCCAAGAGTTGTTTTTTCTCACGACTTCCCATTTCATTAGCTTCTTCATAATTAGGAGCTATTTTTTAAAGAAGAAAAATTAGAGAAGAGATTGGAGTAGTGAAGATGGTGCATTTGGAAATGAAAGAACATGCCCCTTTTATAGATGGAAAAGATAATCATCCATGATTCATGTCATGGACAATAAGTTTGAGTATTGTCCATAGGGTTATAAGGAGCATCCTTCACCATGGCTAATGACCAAGCATTTGTGGTATGGCCATTTTTGTTGAAGCCGAACATAAAAAAAACTGTGTCAATGATGAATCAAGAACGTTGATACAACCCTTTTTCCTAATGATCATCCAAAATAATGACCTTGATCAATCTATTTTATATAGTGATCATCATTTTCCGATAAAGCAAATAAGCATTAAGCATAAAAATAATTTCTGAAAGATTTCGGAAAAACAGATAAAAAAATTTGCCATATAATGATTGGTCCACCATAGTTTATCTAGAGGGTAATAACCTTAGGTCAACCCTTTTAGGTTACATGACCTGACAATGTCCTAATTTAAGGTGACATGATAACACATGGAGTCATAAAAAGTAAGTGATGGTGATTTGACAATTTACTTGTCATCAAGGCCATGAAAAACTGTAATAAAAACTAGAGTCAACCTGTTAATTGTCGGAGTCTCTCACATTAACAAAGACAAATTCATAAGACTAAAAAAAAAAGATGACAATAAAGTCGCATTTTCAATTTTAGAAAATGAATCGGGATTTTCTATCTAAAAACGACGTTAAAGTCGCATTTTAAATTTTAGGAAATTAATTGGGCTTTTCTATCTAAGACAACAATAAAGTCGCATTTAAAATTTTAGAAAATTAATTGGAATTTTCTATTTAAGACGACGATAAAGTCGCATTTACAAATGTTTAGAAAGTTAATTAGGATTTTCTATCTAAGATGACGATAAAGTCGCATTTTTAATTTTAAAAAATTAATTGGGATTTTCTATATAAAGCAACGCAAGTCATAGCATTGATGATAACTATTTTCTATGGAGAATATGTTATCTCAAAAGAAATTTTCTGTCAAAATTTTGTGTCTTTTCAAACATTGGTCATCATTTCCTCTAAAATTCGACCAATGCGGGGTATTCTGTAGACACCAAATTTTGAACCCCTTTTTTCGAAAAAATAAAGATTTGGAAAAGAAATAAATATAATGAAAACCGTCATGTATCGTGGAGTGCGCACCCCGCCAAATGCATGTTTCTCCCCGGAGCGCGACTTTCATTTTGTCGTATGGTTTTTCGTTTTCTCGCGCGTTAGTCATGCAGTTTCGGCCTAGAAATGTAATTTTTCGTAAGTTGTAGTCAATAATTACAACCACCGGTTTAATGAAATGATTCGTAGTATAATCATGTTCGTCTTTAATAATCTGACGAATGTTCGTTAATTATTTCATGTTGGTTTTTCGAAAATCTGAAAAAACGAGTCGTGATTAAGCACCAGAATTTTAATCGTATCCCAAAATCGATAGTAATAAGTTTTCTTGATGGTCAAGTCATTGTTCATTGGATAAAGAATAAGAATATATTCTTTATCCACTAATCACATCCTTTATCCATTAGTTAGGGAATAAGAATCATGAAAAGAAGTGAGAATAAGAATCAAATCCCATGTTTAAGAGGCAAGAATCCGGATTTTTTCCGGTGGATTCGAGTTGTGCGCCAGGCACACGGTCATGCGCTAGACTCATGATTGTGCGCCTAGCGCACAACAGCATCCTGCGCCAGACGCAGAGCCATGCGCCTAGCGCACGGAGTTGTGCCTAGCGCAGGCTCCTGCGTTTGGTGCAGTGATCTAATCAGTTTCGTTTTTCACGTTTTTCGATGTATTTTTTTACATATTAGGATGTATTTAGGGAAGAATATTTTCTAAAAATCTGATTTTGCCTCATTGATGAGAAAATCCAAAAAGAATAAGAATATTTGTGTTTCCAAAGAAATTTGATGATGTCATTAAGGTGAGGTCATTAAAGTGATGTCATTAGGGTGATTAAGGATGGAAAAAATCAGATTTTTTTGGATAAAAATCTGATTTTCTACTTCTTTGAAACCCTAGTTCATCTACCTCATTTCCCTATAAATACCCTCCTTTTTTTTACTTGAAAACAAGTTGAGCTAAAATCAACTTAATTTCACAACTTCTCTCAATACTACTCTCATCTTTTCTACTTCCTTCCTCTAAAAATATCTCATTCAAGAAAAAGAAAGTAAAAGTTAGGAAAGTAATTAGTAAGTGAAGAAGTTCATCAAAAGAAAAACACATAAAAAGAGTTTAAGTTAGTAATTAAGTGGATTTAGAAACTCACTTAGAAATTAAGAAAATCACAAAAAAATTGAGCTAGCAAGGTAAAGTTGAAACTGTTGTTATTTTCTTGATTATCTTCTTAATCAATACTAACTTTCTCCTTGTTTCTTCTTATCATTTTTTTATTTTTGGAGTGATTTGGGTATGTGGAAGTTCTAATAGGTTCCCAACCTTAAATCACCTCACCTAGAATAGTCAACTCCGATGGGGAGACTCTTAGGAAATAACGTGTTTATGTGATTTTCCTTAATTAAGTTGTTGTTCATCACCAAAAAATGTTTTCCTAAAAAAATTCAAGACAAGTTGTGCATAAACATCTCCATAAAAAGAAAATGTGATGTTGTAATTATAATCAATTTTAATTTCGTACTTCATTTCATTTTTCGTCTGCATTAACTAAATAGTTTATAGGATGTGATATTGTTCCTATGAAATTCAAGATGTTTCCAGCAACTGGGCTTTGGAATTTCTAAAAAACGAATTTTGCATAAATAATTAAAAATCATACAACTTTGTTGTGGAAAACTAATGTTGTCCAGTACCACATAAGCTTGTCTTGTTAATAAAGTTTAAATAATTATTTTGACAAAACTAAAAATGTCAACTTTAAATAAAACATCAGTAGCTCTAAAAATATAAAAATCATGTTCATATGAATTTTATACAATTTTATATCATTTTTACAAAAACGCTCATGTAAATCATTAAATTCCAGAACACTGATTTTCTATTAAGTTAAGAAACTAAACAAAAAATGGTCTTAAAAATGTCTAATTCAAGTGAAAATTTCCTGTCTAGTCTTTCAAAGTGTCTAGAATGTTCATACCAAAATTCACTTCAAACTAAGTTCGGTAAGTTGGATTTCAAAGAACAAATTGGATAAAGGTCCTGTTTTGACCGATTTTAGCATAAAATTCACCATAATTTGAGTTGTCACTAAAAGCTTATGAAATTTTGAAACAACATAAAAAACTCACTGAGTTATCCATATCTGTATTACATGCTCAATTTAACGCTCTCTACAGAAAGTTATGAATTTTAAAAGTCAGTACAAGGACAAAAGTGCAATTTGAAAAATGAACTAAAGTGAATAAGTTTCATAAAAAAATGTTTTCTTTTCATACGAAAATGTTAATTTAAAATCATGAAATTTTAAGTTTCTCTTAAAATGATTCGCTTTTATCATGCAAAGAAAAATCAATAAAAATTGTCATAAAAATAAAATCAGAGAGGTTAATTAATCTCTAATTTTCACAAGTTTACAAATAAACATGAATTCCAAAGCCCATTCAAGAGGATGAAGATCAAGGAGCATCATGGTGAAGATTAAGATTGAAGATTTGTATAGATCATAAATTTTGTACATATTGTAAATAGTTATTACATCACTCAATTAATGAAAAAACATGGCGATGTTTATGCATAATTTTCATAAATAATTCAACAAATATTTTTAAATAAAATGGGCAACCAATGTTACAAATATTGCATGTTGGGCCCAATATATCATAGTATATGAATTAAATGACCCAATCTCAATTAAGAGGAAAAAATTGCAAATCTAGCTAAGTTAAATTGTATTATGATCCTTCTTACATTTTAAATTTGTTCTCCATCTTCAAATGGATTAATCATATAATTTGACATAATTAGATTGGTAATTATGGTCTCCGAATTGATTTCAGGCCGTTTCACGTGTCTCGCTTTAAATGGGCAAATTCCAATTAGCCAAACACAAAATTTGATCTCAATTTGATCATTTCTCTCTAAATGACTTAATAATCTTCAATTAAGATTATTTCCCAAAAGCCTTCAAATTAGGAAGCAAACTTTTAAAATCTCTTGAAAATCATAAACGTGATCACTAATTAAGGTGGTTATTTCAATCCTCGATTAATCGCTAATTAGAGCGGTTAACTCAAACTTTTTATTTAATCACTAATTAGGGTGATTATCTTAAACCTTGGTAAATCACTAATTAGGGTGATTAGCTTAACCTTTTCATTTAATCACTAATTAGAGTGATTATCTTAAACCTTGGTTAATCACTAATTAAGGTGATTAACTTAACCCTCTCTGAATAATCTCTAATTAGAGTGATTATCTTAAACCTTAATAATCACTAATTATGGTGATTACTTCTTTCCTTCCTTATTAATCACTAATTGAGGTGGTTATCTTAATCCTTCATATTTAATCGCTAATTAAAGTGATTATTTTAACCCCATTCACTAGTTGGAGTGATTACCTTACTCCTAATAGATTTGTTTAATTCTAGAGGTGAGTTATTCATGATCTATTATTTCCTTTTCTTCCCCAATGGAATTGGCCATTTAGGGTGAGACATAAGATCGAACTACGATGGTTTTGATCCATGAGTGGATTCAAAGCCCACAATGATTGGTGTGTAGTGCAACTTCAGTGTTCAAACCTACCATGTACAATTGATATATTGGTCCTAAATAAAAATGGTTGATGTGTATATGTGCAAACTATGTGATTTTCTTTCTTTTTAATAGCCATGATTACTTTAAAATGGAAATTAATGCATTTAGTAAGAGCCCGTTCTTTAGAACGGAAGAGGAGACGAGTTCCAGATTTTCGCACCTCTTAACCTAAACCCCGAATCCTATCTCATGGTATGAAAGACCAATTTTCAAAAAGCCTTATCCATATGAAGTCATCATCGTTTTAAATGATATTTCTTGAAATTGATTTTAAAACGATTTAATAAATAAATATGTCTTTATTTAAATATTAATAGGGTGGCGACTTCAAAGTTTTCTAAAACTCATAGTCCAATGAGAGACTTTCATGGGATTCATACCGTTAATAAAGACAGTCAAAAATCGGATACCACAAACAGGAGATAATTTCATTTTTTCTCATCTTTTTGATTTTTATGGGAATTTTAGCAGAGATAAAGTGAGGAAAGTTTACATTCGGTGTTCATAGGTAAAAGTTTTGGATTAACATTGCAGGGGAAATCAAAAGATGATTTGGAAATTGAAACTTAGTGTTGAAGATAAAGGGTGAAAATGGCAAGAGTAAATGACTGTTGAAGATGAAGACCAGAGGAAGAAAAAGTGGAAGAGTGTGGAGAGAGAGAAAGGCACGCATGATATTAGGTAGGTGGTTGATACTTTCTTTTTTTTTGATAGGTAGTGGCTAATACTTTAATGTTTCATTACTTTCATACACACAAACCGAGGGAAGGGGTATTAAGATAATATTGTGGTGGGCCAATGCTAACAAGGTAGAACTATTAATATAATGGTGGGTCATGATAAAAATAGAAGTGTAAAGAGTATTATGGGACGGATGAAAAAGGAAATTGTAAAAGAGTATTCTGGGAGGGATAGAGTACTAAACACCATCAAACAACTCCTGGAATTAAGTTGTTTAGACAGTAACTAAATAATCACTCCTGAAAATCAAGTTAATGGAAGTTTAGGTTTATGAAACAATCACAAACTTAACACAATGTTTAATCATAAAATCACTCTAACCTTAACATGGTTAGACGCCATTATTTATAATAAAAGAGGCAAGAAAACCTTGCCCTCCAAGCCTACAATAAGCCACAACCAAGCATCTAGTAAATAAGGAAAGTTTCCCCTAAATTCAAGCCTAGAATCTAACTAGAACTTAAGGAAACACAAGCATAAGGAAAGATGTACAAATCTTTCCTAAAATACTCTAGAATCACACAGCAACAAGGAGAGCTCCTTGCACGCCACTTACAACTCACTTTTAAGGATACTTTCCTAAAATACAAGTCATGACAACTAAGACACTAATGGACCGATTTTTGCTAGATATTTCGGACCTTATTTCAACTAAACATAACTAAAAACAACTCAACTACTTTAATTAACGTTTTAACTAATTAGGACACTTAATTAAAATGCTAAGTAGTTTCTTCTTCAATCCAAGCACATACAAGTGACAAAAGCTTGTCTTTGTGCCATTAAAGTGAACCCCATATGTTCCATTAGAAGAGTAATAGGTTCATCTTGACTAGTTGCCTTAGTTACCGCATCATAGTAATCAGTTAGGGTTAATAAGGGTTAGGGCTTCCTTCATATTGGACACAAATTGGGTTCAGGTCTATAATATTGGGTCAAATCGTGTTACGGGTTGAACTCGGATCAGATGGGGTAGTTACGGTCACCACCTCTAGGTTATAGCCAGGTCGGATACTGGTGGATTTCGGCCAGTTTCACAACTCCACAAAAAGTAACAGCTCTATAGTCTCGGGCAATTCTCAACCCAAGTGCCCGAAAAATATCACCTGCCTGAGTCGGTTTGATTTAAGGAGAATTTCCTTTTGTTTCCTAATTTTGTACAATGATGTTTGGGTAATTATGTTTGCTATTTAATCAAATTTTCGACTCATCATCAGAAACGCCTATACTAGTTAGTTATGATATTTGCTATTGTTAAATTGGTGTTTGGTTTTGAAACAGTAGAATTCTAGGAGAGAGCGAGTAGATCTAAGAAATTTTATTTTTGACATCTTAGAAGCAAACAAAATTAAAAGTTTAGAAAAGGAACATGATGACAAATCAGAGCAATATCAAGCGTCAACTGAACCTATGCCCGTGAAACCTTCGTGATTTTACACCATTAGAGTTATTTGGCCATTATGCGAATGTCGTTGATTATCCAACCAACCAAAATGTCTGGGACATTGCCCTAGCTAAGATATCGAACAAGTAATGTGCAATCCGTATGAATGGAGATGCAATTATAACCGTGAACCTTAACCCAACTCAACGCTGACAAGCAAGCGTGACTCTCTGTGGCGAGAGCATTACTTGTAGATTTAGCTTCACCATGGCCTTTGGTCGATTGGCCATCAGCTGGGATCCCAACCCAGGACAAGCTGCCCATGAGGGTGCGAGGCTATCAGGAACCATCAATATGGAAAAGGATCTCATAAAGTCCCCGCATTTGTTGGCTAAAAAGTGCCATAATAAATCATGGGGGAGAAACAGGATCAACATGTCGGGAATTTATCAAATGTCGTTGTTGCTCAAAGATATTGTGCTGCTCCAAAGCCTGGAGAATAGTTTAGTTAGTCCCTTGGAATATAAAGTTACTTCTTGTGCTCCAAAGAGCCCAAACGATGGCATCAAAGGTAGGTAGACGGGGGCCTTCCGGGCCATCTTCCTTAAGGAAGTAGAGCATCCAAGCGATAATGTTGTCTCTAAAAGCAATATGAGCATTGATCGTAGTAAGAAGCGCGAATGGGCATGTAAGCCAAGCAGTGGAAGCGAATTCACAAAATCGAAACAGATTTTGCATATCCTCTGAAGCTTTCCCATAGAGAGGGCAAAGACTTGAGACATTGATACCCCAAGAGCCAAATTGGCATTAACAACAATATTGTTATGCCATATCTTCCAAAGGAAGATTTTCCATTTCGTCATGATGTTCACACTCCACACAAGACGGAAAAACTTCACATCCTGTGGTGTTATCATGCTATCGATTTCTTGTAATTGGTTGTAATAACAGTGGCCAACTATTGTTTTATATTCTCTCGATGGATGCAACTTCCAGTAAATAATATCTCGTTGAGGCGAAACCTGGGGAAGCTTAGTATTTAAGATTTTGCGAGCCCATTTTGGTGTGAATAGTGGTCGCACTCGCCCAGCATTACACATAGCCAATTGGGTAAGAATAACTCACCCACTCGCAATCTAGCTAGTATACCCAAAGGAACATCATCTCTAAAAATTGGCGTGTCTGCCTGTACCCAACGATGCATAGAGGCAATAATGTCTTTGCTATCACCCACTTGCTAGGCACATTGGGCGATGACATGGGGGGTCACATTTAGGAGCCCTTTTGTACCCCAGGAGTAATGTCCCCTGGCACTAGAAGAGGCTGGAAACTGGTGGCTAAAGGAGGAGAGGTGATGCATAGTCAGCATTTTGGAGAGCAGTTGCTGAGGATGGTGGTGTAGACGCCACACCTTCTTCATGAGAAGCGACTTTTTGAATAATTGTACACTACGGATTCTAAGACCACCCATACCTTTAGGTAGCTGTAGAATCTGCTTTCTCCGCCAGGCTAAACCCCTAGAATCCTTCTTTGCCTAGAAAAATTTGTTGATCATAGCATCGAACTTATCCGCAATAGTTGTGGGAATGAGGAAGACAGAAAAAATGTGAGCAATAAACACAATCAGCACTGAGTTGATAAGGATGAGTCTGACAGGCTGAGAAAGCAGTCGATTATCCCAGGTTGAAATCTTGGCAGAGACTTTATCCAGAAGGAACGTAAAATGTCGGACTTTTGTGTCTTGGAAGTCAACCAAGGTCCCCAAGTAGGTACTAAAAGAAGGTTTGGAGTCCATGCGAATAATACTTTTAAAAGCGTCATGCTCTAAAGCATGAATGTTCAGACTAAACTTGACAAAAGACTTTTGAAGGCTAAGGACTTGGACCAATATTTGACAAAAACGTTGGAGGGCGGTACTATGGAGTTGCAAGCCATAGTTGAAGCTTTGAAGAACAATAAGATATTATCAGCAAAGAAGAGGTGGGAGACAGTGGGAGCTAGCCTGTTAATTTTGATACCTTCAAAAAGCTTGATGTCGGTGGCAATACTTGTCATCCGGGAAAATATATCCATACAAAAGAGAAATAAGTATGGAAAGAGGGGACCACCCTGGCGCAAACCACATGAAGGGACCAAAGGTTCCGTAATGGTACCATTAAACAGGATCCGATAGGAAACGGCTGAGATGCATTGGTGAATCAACTGAGCACATTTAGAAGGAAAAGTCAATGAACTCGATCATAAGCTTTATTCATATCTAGCTTAAGAACGGCGAGCACTAGAGGAAAAAAGGTCAAGTGCTACTTAAAAAGGAATGTGGTTATCTGAAAAACGCAGCACTTCATCTAAAAGAAGAAGAAAAAGAAACTGGGAATTAGAGGCTGCGGTTAGTTCTTTAACGCTAAATAATTCCTGCTAAGAGCAACTCCAATGGTGAACATTAGGGACTTGCTAGCAAATAAATAAAATGTTAAGCAATTAGCCCAACCATTGGAGTGTGTAGCTGAAATTTTATTTGCTAAATATAACGTAACTCAACTGCCCAATTTGCTTGGTAAAGTTGTGGGCCCATGTGGGAATTTTGGTGAACAATTTCTATACTCTTCTCTAAAAAAAAAACTATCTTACTTCAAGTGGGACCTACTCATATTGGCTAACCATTGGGGGAGTTTTGGCTTAAAGTGGAGTTAGCTAGAAAAATTTATGTGGTACTCTAAGCCAATTTTCATTTTGCTCTACCATTGAAGTTGCTCTAACAAGCTTCACTCGCTCATACACATTAACCAAAACCCTAACTTTTCTCTCTCCCCAGTCCCTGATTTTCCCTATCTCACCCCCATCAAACCCTTATCCCTCTATCTCTTTGCAGCTATCCTCAACCTCCGCCGACGTTTGCAAACCGGAGCTCTCTCTCATGTGCCGTTATTGTCTCTCCCGCATTTCTATGCTGCTACTGCTACTGTTGTTCTGATTCGCTGCTTTGTGGTGCTGCTATGTGGTTGCTACTACAGCGCGACGACACTGCTTCTGGTGTTCCGACGAAGTCGAGCTTTTCGACGTGCGCTTCCGTCGCTGCTCCTGTTCTGCATAAAGACCATCACTATCAGATTCTATGTAAGAATTTGAAGGCTATTTGATAGAAATTGTGGATTAATTTATGTTTTTGAAGATTTGGGTTTTTTGTTTAAGGTTGTTTTGTATCAATGGATTTTTTTGTTGTTGATGAATTTGGGTTTTTTTGCTTGTTGGTTTTGTAGGTTATTTGCAACAGGGAGACTAATAGGAGTAGGGGTTTTGGGTTAGTGACAATGAGTACAGTTGAAGAAGCTGCAAAGGCTGTTGAAATGGTGAATGGATTTGTAAGTTTACTACTTTCTTTTCAGTTTGGTGTTTGAGTTTGTCAATTTTTCTTTTTGTTGTTGTATTTCAAGTTTGTCTGTAGTTTGTTTTTCTTATTTGTAAAATTGGAGGCATATGTAGTGGTAAAAAGTGGTGTTGTTTTGTTTGGTTAAAATTGTGTCACATTATGGATGGTGTTGCATTGTGCTAGTTTATATGACTTGAATTTCGTTACATTCATGATTCTTTGGAGTAAAATTTTTGCTACTTCTAGATTCTATTAGGAGAGTTTGCGTTTGAAGATTTATTTACTAGAATTTTACGTATTTTCATTTTAAATGACAATTTTGAAATGAAAGAGATAAAATTTTGTGGATTTTAAAGCTGCCTTATATGATTGGTTATATTGAGGTAGCAATTCTAGCTTATGAATGGAAAATCCAAAGCATGAAGATAATAAAGTATGATTATTTAAATACAACTAAGATATCCAAGGATAGGCAGAAGAATAGAGTAGTATTTTCATGAGAATGAACATAGTAATGTTCTTGATGCAACAGATTATGAATGTTCACAATTCCAAGACTCTGATTACTTAACAATTTTTTTTTTACATGGATGCAAGCTTTGTTGTTGTTGCACAATACAAGATGGAAGGGTCATAAATAAATTTCTGACTTAGGAGCTCATTTAGGGTGCGTTCTCTTCAACTTATTGGACCTGAACTGAACTGAACTTATCTGAACTGAACTTATTGGACCTGAACTGAACTGATTGGAACTTATTAGACCTGATTGAACCTGATTCAACTTATTGGACCTGATTGAACCTGATTGGAACTTATTGGACCTGATTGGAACTTATTGGACCTGATTGGAACTTATTGGACCTGATTGAAGCTTATTGACCTGATTGGAACTTATTAGACATTATTGGCCCTGATTGAAACTTATTAGACCTTATTGGACCTGATTGAAACTTATTAGACCTTATTGGACCTAATTGGAATTTATTTGCCCTTATTAGACAAAAAAATTGATGAGTAATAACATAAATATTACCCCTAACGTAAATACTACCCCTCAAAATTTATTATGAATTAATAATTATTAAAATTCGCCCTTTAAAAAAATAATAATTATTAATTATCTCTTATGATAAACAATTTAACCAAAAAAATATACTATTTATATACTTGTCTATACATAACTTTCACCACTAATATATCTAAGAAAGATACTTCGGTGATGATAATGAAGCAATCAATTGATAACATTTATATCTTTCATTGTTATTAGTAAAGAAAACATGTTCTCTAATTATTTAAAGACGAATTGCAAAATATTGTAATTATGATGATTATTATTGTTAACCTTATTTAATCATGATTATAATATCTTATAATTATAATATAATTAGCTAATAGTAATATGAATAATAAAATAATAGACAATAATACAAGTATAATACGATATATTCATTGTGGTACTTTAATTAAAATTCTAATAATAACATAATCAGCTAATAGTGATATGAATAAAAAAATAATGGACAATAACACAAATATTTATTGATCATTGACTATTGGAACTTATTGGACCTGATTAGACCTGATTGAAACTTATTGCACCTGATTAGAACTTATTGGACCTTATTAGACCTGATTGGAACTTATTGCACCTGATTGGAACTTATTGGACCTTATTAGACCTGATTAAAACTTATTACCCTGATTGGACCTGATTGAAACTTATCTGAACTGAACTGAACTTATCTGAACTGAACTGAACTTATTGGACCTGAAACTTAATTTTTTAAGGTGAAGAGAACGCACCCTTAGAATGAGAGGCAAACAGTTTTGTGAGGGGAGGGGGTGGGCCTCCAGAAAGCCGGGCATCACTTCTCTTACAAGTGACTATACCACAAGGTCCTGATGGTTAGGAGAAGAGAGATGTGATCTGTTGCGATGGTTTTTTTTAACAGGTGCAAGAACAGGCCAGGTCCCCTATACCCCCTTCCCCCCCCAAAAAAAAAAACAAAAGAAAGAAAAGAAAAGAAAAAAGAGCTCCCCACTCCATGCCCCCTGCCATTAGGCTCTACCAATGGCCAACCAAGAACCTTGGTTGTGATGGTTGTTTATTTAGAAGATGATGATGTAAAACCTAATCAGTTTCAAAAATATAAGTTTTACCATATTTTCCAGTTCAAGTTCGGTAATTAGTATGTAATGATACTTAAGAAGTTGTGGTTCTCTATGACATTTCTAGATTTTATTGTGATATACTTCTTAACAGAATTAAGGAACTAAGTGAGTATTAATGTACATTACATAGTGTAATGAACTAATGATGTAATCTTTTTTTTTGTAACAAACCTTAAGGGGTGGTTGGTGTCCTGGTGAGGTTGGGGGTCGAGCGAGTAATGTGTACAGAGTAGAAATACAAAGCGTCATAATGTTCACAGAGAATAAACTAGAGTAGTAAGTAGAGGGAGAAAGCAGGAAAATTGGGAGTTGAGAGTTACAGGTTTAGGTAGTAAATGTGGAGTAATATCAATACTATGGCCTATTGGTTTGTTAGGTTGAAAAAAAAGGGAAGTGAAAGTAGTGCTTGTTTGAGTTACATTAAAATAAAAAGACGTGGAAAGTGTAACATTACTCAAGAGTGATTCCATGCCATATTTTTTTTAATAAATAATTATTTAGGGTGGTTTGTTAATTGAGATCCTACTTAATGATAGTTTTTTATTAGTTTTGCTGTTAATTTTGCCATAGTTCTCATACTTGTCTTGGTAATTCAAAGAGGTATAGTCAATTTTTAGGCATGCCACAAGTGCTTCATGCCTTGTGTTGGTAATTCGTGATGGCAAAGAGGGCAGAGGTTTCCAGAAGCCCTCCACCTCTTTCATTTCCAAGGGTTTGAACATAAACTTATGAGAATTTTCAGATGACTCCTTCCCTCCATTCCTGTGCTCATTTGTTTTGAACGGGAAATGGACCCAATTACCCCTGTTCTTAACTTTTGCTCTTCTAATAATTTCCTCCAAATGCATTGCTGTTAAAAACCTAGCTTTTATCGTACTGTACTCTTGATTATGTTTATTTTACTTGTAGATTATGAGCGATCTTACGTGAAAAGATGGATTGATTCAGGCAATATGACTTGTCTGAAAACTCAGCAAAAGCTCTAGCACTTCACTCTTACACCAAATTATGTCTTAAGAAGCTTGATATACCAATGGTGTGCTAAGCATAAGCACAACAATGAGCAGTCAACTGCCTTAATGACTAGTAAAATAAAGAAGAGTGATGGATCAATCCGTGATGTACGTGGAGATATTGCAGCAATTCAGGCCCTTGTGCGTAAGCTGTCTAGCAGGTCAATGGAGGATAGACAAAAATGGAATGCTTTTCTTTTTGTCTATTTTGACACAAAAATGTAATTGGGTCATATTTTCCCTATATATTATAAATAACATAAATTTCAATGAAAAATCATACTTTTATGTATAAGTAATGTTTGGGGATCATTTATGACTAAAAAACGCAAAAAAAAAAAAATATTTTTTTTTTGGGTCACTTAGCAATGAAGAGCTGTGGTTTTTTCAATAGCCGCAACCCTTAATTGTTAAGGGTTGCGGTCAATAACCACAGCCCTTCAAAAATGTCAAGGGCTTCTAGGTCAAGGGCTACGGTCGAAAAACGCAGCCCTTAAGCTACTTTTGAGCACAGCCCTTGGCCTTTTTTCCTCTATTATAGGTAGCAATTTCCATGACATTGTTTATTGATAACATTAATCAACTCATGGCTCATTAGCACATTGTTATACATATGCCAACCAGGAAAAAAAACATTCTGGAAATCCAGTGATTTTTATATTTTTGAAAAGCCACTGATGTTTTCTTTAAACTTGATGTTTTTAATTTTGATCATATGACTTTATTTTTTTATTTAATTGACTGAACAATCCTAGGTGGTACTGGATAAAATCGATTTTGCACAACAAAATTGTATGATTTTTAATTATTTACACAATTTATTTTTTAAAAAAATCCAAAGTCCAGTTGCTGGAAACATCTTGCACTTCATAGGAAAAATATTAAATCCCACGAACTATTTAGTTAATGCAGACGAAAAAAATGAAATAATATACAAAATTAAAACTGACTATAATTACAGCATCACATTTTTTATATCGAGATGTTTATACACAACTTCTCTTGAATTTTTTTTATGAAAACATTTTTTTTTTGTGATGAACAACAACTTGATTAAAGAAAATCATATAATCACATTATTTCCTAAGAGTCACCCCATTAGATGAGACTATTCTAGGTGGGGTGATTTAAGGTTGAGAACCTATTAGGACTTCCTTATAAAACAAAACCTGTTTCAAACGACCACCAATTGACAACATCCGTTAATTTCGACCGTTAACCCCTCCTTTGACCATCATATGTTGGTCACGTGAGTTCATTAAAACTCACGTGAGTCATGAACCTATTAGTGAACTCACGTGACCATCATGTGATGGTTAAAGGAGGGGTTAACGGTCAAAAATAACGGATGTCGTCAATTGGTGGTCGTTTGAAACGGGTTTTGTTTTATAAGGTAGTTTTTTGAAAAAAAAATTATAAAGTAGTTTTTTGAAATTTTTTTGTTATAAAAGGTAGTTCCATGAAATTTATCCTAAAAAAAATCATATAATCACATTAGAGGTGACTATTCTAGGTGGGGTTATTTATAGTTGGGAACCTATTAGGACTTCCTCATACCCAAATCACTCCAAAATAAAAATAAAATGATAAAAAGAAACAAGAAGAAAGGTTAGTATATGATTGAGGAGATAATCAAAAATAATAAAACATAGAACTTTACCTTGCAAGCTCAATGATGCACTTCCTTTTTGCAAATTTTTCTACCTTTTTTGTGATTTTCTTAACTTCTAGGTGAGTTTCTAAATCCTCTTAATTACTAACTTAAACTCTCTTTTTTTTTTTTTTTTCCTTCTTTTGATGAACTTCTTTGCTTACTAATTATCTTACTAATTTTTTTACTTCTTTTTCTTAAGTGAGAATTTTAGAGGAGAAGAGTAGAGAAGATGAGAGAATTAAGTTGAATTTTTTTCAACTTTCTTACTTACTAATTATAACTTTTGCTTAGATGGAAAGATTAAGGAGGAGAAGAGTAGTAGAGAAGATGAGAGTGAAGTTGAATTGTGTTTTTTTTCAACTTGGTTTTGAAGTGAAAAGAGGAGGGTATTTATAGAGAAATGAGGGAGGTGAACTAGGGTTTCAAAGAGGGAGACAATCAAATTTTTCACCCAAAAAATCTGATTTTCTTCATCCTTAATCACCTTAATGACATCACTCTAATGACCTCACCCTAATGACATCATCAAATCTCTTTGTAAACACGAATATTCTTATTCTTTTTGGATTTTCTCATTAATGAGGTAAAATCAGATTTTTAGAAAATATTCTTCCCTAAACATCCTAATAAGTAAAAAAAGTGTATCGAAAAACGTGCAAAACAAGACTGATTAGAACGCTGCGCCTAACGCAGGAAGCTGAGCTAGGCACAGCGCCTTTGCGTCTGGCGCAGAGCATGCTTGTGTGCTAGGCGCACAATCATGCGTCTAGCGCATGATTGTGTGCTTGGCGCACACTTGATTCTTCCGGAAAAAATTCGGATTTCCCCCTCTTACACATGGGATTTGATTCTTATTCTCTAACAAATGGATAAAGGATGTGATTAGTGGATAAAGAATATATTCTTATTCTTTATCCAACAAACAATGACTTGACCATCAAGAAAACTGATTATTACTGATTTTGGGATACAGCTAAAATCCAGTCGCCTAATCACGACTCATTTCTGTTTTTTTTTTTTCGAAAGACTAACTTAAAACAATTAACGAAAACTCATCAAATTAATAAAGACGGGCATGATTATACTACAAATCACTTTATTAAAACAGTGGTTGTAATTATCGACTACGACTCACGAAAAATATATTTCTAAACCAACACCGCAAAAACGGAGAACCGTACGACGGAATGAAACTCGCGCTCCGCGGCGAAACATGCATTTTGATGGGGCGCTTGCTCCACGATGCATGACGGTTTTCGTTATTTTATTTTTTTCAAAAAAAAAAATTTATTTATCCGAAAGAGGGGTTCAAAATTTGGTGTCTATAGAATGCCCCGCATTGGTCGAATTTCGTAGGAAATGATGGCCAATGTTTGAAAAGACGCAAAATTTTGACATAATATTTCGTTTGAGATAACATATTCTCCATAGAAAAAAGTTATCATCAGTGCTATAATTCGCGTTGCTTTCTGTAGAAAATCCCAATTAATTTTCTAAAAAATTTTAAATGCGACTTTATTGTCGTCTTAGATAGAAAATCCCAATTAATTTCTAAACACTTGAAAATGCGACCTTATTGTCGTCTTAACTAGAAAATCCCAATTAACTTTCTAAAAAAAATTTAAACGCGACTTTATTGTCGTCTTAGATAGAAAATTTCAATTAATTTTCTTAAATTTTGAAAACACGGCTTTATTGTCGTCTTAGATAGAAAATCTCAATTAATTTTCTAAAATTTTGAAAACGCGACTTTATTGTCGTCTTTTTTTCAGTCTTATGAATTTGTTTTTTGTTAATGCGAGGGGCTCCGACAATTAACAGGTTAACTCCAGTCTTTTCTTATATACAGTTTTCATGGTCTTGATGATAAACAAATTGCCAAATTACCATCACTTACTTTTTATGACTCCATGTGTTATCATGTCACCTTAAATTAGGACAGTGTTAGATCATGTCACCTTAAAGTGATGTATTGTTAAAGCATGTCACCTAAAAGGGCTGACCAAAGGTTATTACCCTCTATGGTGGATCAAACCTCATATGGCAAAATTTGATCTGTTTTTTCCGAAATCTTTCAGACAATTTTTCATGCTTTTGCTTTTTTGGAAAATGATGATTACTATATAGAACAGACTGATAAAGGTCATTATTTTAGATGATTATTAGGAAAGGATTGTATCAACGTTCTTGATTCATCATTGACACTGTTTTTTTTTATGCTCGGCTTTAGCAAAAAATGTCGTACCACAAATGCTTGGTCATTAACCATTGTGAAGGATGCTCCCTATTATCCTATGGACAATACTCAAACCTATTGTCCATGGCATGAATCATAGATGATCATCCTTTCCATCTATAAAAGGGGCATGGCTCTTCATTTCCAAATGCACCACTTCCACTACTCCAATCTTCTCTCTAAAAATTTTTCTTTCACAAAATGGTTCTTACTTATGAAGAAACTAATGAAATGCGGAGTCGGGAGAAAAAACAACTCTCAGGGGTCACAAGAAACTTGGAGCAACCAAGGCAATCCTTTTTCTCTTCTCGCTTCACTAAGGTGCTTATGCCTTTGCTTTCACTTTCTATTTGTTACAACATGATTCATGCTGCTTCCAAATTTTGGGATGAAACTCGCCATGTCTTCCACTTTGGAGACCGGGAGATTATGCCTCTTGTTGAAGAGGTCGAAGGTTTGCTAGGCTTATCATCCAATGGTCCAGTTATCACACCTAGATCTCCTACCAAGATCTCGGGAGTTTTATCAATGATTTTATACCTTCCCGAAAACCTTCATGGAAACTACCTACAATATAGTGAGGTATTTCTTCTCAACTTATTGTTGACTTTCCAATTTGGCACTTGCCAATTCTCTAACAATGCCAACTATAGGATTGCTAGAGAAAATGCTTGCATTCTTATGATTTTGGGGAGTACCCACACTAAATGGTCTTTAAACACATGCCATGTTCGGTGTCTTTCACTCATTCCTCAAATTATTGGTGGGGGTCGTCTTGGACCACTTATTTTGGGGGAAATGTTCCTTGGCTTAGATGAACTCAAAAGAAACCCTCAAAGCTTTGTGAAGGGATGTCCATTAGCCCTTCATTTAAATTTTCTCTCATGAAACCCCACAAGAGTCTTACTTACAAAACTAGTCATGTCCGGGAGAGAGGTCTTCTTCCTTTTTTTCTATCAACTTAGCAAAAATGGTGGGTGGGAGGATTTTCTTCTACATCAAGACATAAAGTGGGTCACAAGCCACCTTGGCATTAGTGCAATTGTATATTGCAATTCTGGTCGCAGAGGTGTACAATTACCCGAGCTTTGCCAAGTCACTTTCTACCTTCCATGGAGATGTCTAAGGCAAATTGGTTGGAAGCAAGAGCACATTCCTGCCCTACAGGTTCTTCCATCTTTTACCACTTATGAGGCTGATATGAGTGGTATTCAGAGAATGCCTACTATATGGCAGGGGGCTAAAATTATATCAGCGCTACCGGAACCTTCCTTTCCACTGATTAATGAAGATTAACTTCAATGGCTTCTAGGGGATATTGGTAAAGACAAAGATTCAGACGGGGGTTTGAGAGAATTGTCATGTTTATTTTCTATGTTGCACTAGGGGAGAAAAAAGGAAGGGCTGCGTTTTTTGAAAAACGCGGCCCTTATTAGTGAAGGGTTGCGGCCCTTCGTAAATGAAGGGATGCAATTTTTGGGCTAACCGCCGCCCTTTATCATTAATTCGCTGGCTTTTTTTTATTTTGATAGGTGGGCTTTTAAATGGTTCAAATACTCAGCGCTAGATTTATTGTCGTTCGAACAAAAAGCCGCTCAGTCTTTCCCTTAAAAAAAAAGCCGCTCATTCTCTCTCCTCTCTCCCTCTCCTCCCTCTCCTCTCATCCTTCGTCGTTCGTCTCCTCACCTCCTTCGTCGTTCGTCTCCTCACCATTTCTCTCCTCTCATCCCCATTTCTTCGCCGGCGATAGACGTTCTTGTCGGCGCTGTTCTTGTCGGCGCCGCGCCCCCATTGTCGGCGCTGTTCTTCTACTTCGAGCGTCTTCTTCGCCGCTGTTCTTCTACTTCGAGCGTCTTCTTCGCCACGGCAACGGCGTGGGATGAAGGAGTTGGGCGGGCCGTCACTGCATCAGATCTAGGGTTTGATCTAGTTTTTATCTTTTTTTTTTTGTAATTTATTTGTTACTTGTGATATTTGAGTTTTAGTTAAGCGTTTTATTTTGTATTTTAGGTTTTTTATTTTATTTTATTTTGTGGAATTAATTTGATGTTCTTGTAAATTTCGTTTTTTTTTTTTTTAGATTTGTTTCTACTGATGTTTTGCTCCTTCTTTTTTATCTGCTTTCCATTTCTTTATTTTCCTATTGTCTACTGATGTTTTGCTTCTCTTTTTATTTGTTTTCCATTTCTTTATTTTCCTATTGTCTATTTGTCTACTCTTTGGATCTAAGCGGTTATTTAGAGCAGTTTGTTTTCACTTTCATTTCTTCGACTGTAATTTTTTTTGTTTGAGTAGTTTAGATCTTATGCATCAAATTATAAAAATTATAATTTCGTTTTGTTTGATTAGTTTTGTTTGCATCAGATGAAGGAGCTGTAATTTTATAATTTCGCTGCACAAACAACTTTAGGGGTAAAAAAATGCCAAAAATTTTTTTTTTTTGAGTCAAAAGGGCTGCGGCTTATGACCATAACCGCAGCCCTTTGTACAACGAAGGGCTGCGGTTTAGGCCCAAAAACGCAGCCCTTCCATATTGGAAGGGCTGCGTTTTAAAACCGCAGCCCTTCAAAAGTGAAGGGCTGCTAAGGAAAGGGCTGCTGGCCAAAAACACAGCCCTTCCGTTTTTCTCTACTAGTGTTGTGTGTGTGTGTGTATATATATATATATATATATATATATATATATATATATATATATATATATATATATATATATTTTAAGTTTGTAGGAAATGAAGGTTTTATGTCTTTTTATATATGAAATGAAGTACTCCAGTTGGGATGAGTAAAAGATCTGTTTGTGAGAATTATCTGCTTGTGAGAAATTCAATGTGAACACAATTCTAAACACGTGCACACTTTAACATTAAATATGACATGCAAATCATAATTAACTAATCATATGACACATAAAAGCATAACATATAAACCTTAACAATCAAAGACATGTTTCATCATTTTTCCTTTTTCCTCTTTTTCTTTCTTTTTTTTTTTCCTTTTTTTCTTCCTTTTTTTTTGCATACATCATATGAACATCTAGAAACTCATGGCATGTTTATTAAGAATAACCAGATAGAATACAAAACCCACAAACTGCTTGGTTACTTGATCATGATAATTACAATTACTTTGTTGCCTAAGTGTAATATTTCTTCAACTGATCGATTAGTGAAATGGGTGAACTCATTTCCATCACAATCCATTAGATTTACTGCTCCAGCCGTGGTGACATGCTTGACCAGGAATGGTCCAGACCGGTTAGACTTGAATTTTCCTCGAGGATCATGCAACGGAGCTCTATTTTATTTTAAAACTAGATCACCTTCTTGAATGTCTCTATCTCGAACCCTTTTGTTAAATGCACGAGCAATTCTCCGTTGATAGAGTTGTATGTTATGCAATGCTTATAGTCGGCACTCATCTGCGAATACAAGCTCATCATAACGAGTTTTGTGCCATTGGTCTTCCGAGATTTCACTTTCTGCTATGACCCTGAGAGATTGTATCTCCACCTCAACTGGTAGGATTGGCTCCATCCCATAAACCAAAGAATACGGGGTTGTTCCTGTTGGAGTCCTAATTGATATCTTATATCCTCAAGGGGCATATGGTAGTTTGTCATGCCATTCCATAGTCTTTTCAGTCATCTTGGCAACAATAGTCTTGATTGTCTTATTGGTTGCTTCCACCGCTCCATTTGTTTGGGGACGATAAGGTGAGGACTGATGATGCTTGATTGCATATTTTGCGAGAGTGGTCTTCATATGACCCTCAAATTGTGATCCATTATCAGAGATGATTTCAAAAGGTAAGCCATACCGACAGATGATGTTGTTAATCACAAATTTCGAGACTTGCTTTGCCCCTAGCTTTGAAAATGATGCAGCTTCAACCCACTTCAAAAAGTAATCAATTGCTACAAGAATATACTGATGCCCATTTGAAGCCTTTAGATGAATTTGTCTGATTATGTCAATGCCCCAACTTGAAAACGGCCAAGGAGAAGTCATAATATGTAACGACACAGGTGGCATATGATTGAGGTTAGCAAATATTGACATTGCTTGCAAGCGCGGACAAAGCTGATGCAATCGCCTTATAGAGTGCTCCAATAGAAACCTGTTCGCAAAATTTTACGAGTCAGCATTCTTCCATTCATATGGGTCCACATTCCCCTCCATGAAATTCTTCCATGATGACTTGCTTTTCGCTGTCATTTACGCAGAGTTGCAGAGTACCATCAAACCCTTTGTGATACAGTCTGCCTTTTAGTATGAGAAAATGAGCAGTGGTCCTTCTTGCCACTTCCCTTTGGATATTGCACAGTTTCCAGAAAATTCTTGATATCCTTATACCAGACATCATCATCATCATCTTGTTGAACCAGCGCGAAGACAATTTGTGCTACCGTTATTGTGGTTCCCTTCCTTTCTTCAATTAAAACTGACTGGATCTTTGTTCCATTTTCCCGTGTTAAATTAGCAGCGAGATTGGCTAAAGCATCAGTGAAACTATTTTGTTCTCGAGGAAGATGTTTGAAGCTGATATCATCAAAATAAGGGATCAATTCTTGAAGGTAGTCTGTGTAGAGCTGAAGTCTCTCATCTCTAACCCTCCAAATTCCTATTGCTTGAGATATGATGAGATTCGAATCTCCATACACAGTGAGATGTCTTGCCCCTGCTACCAAGGCGGCCTTTACTCCATATATGCAGGCTTCATACTCGGCTGTATTGTTTGTTGTTGGGAAATCCAGCTTGACAGCAAATGGAATATGGACTCCATCGGGATCTACTAACAAAACCCCTGCTCCATTACCTCTCCGATTTGAAGCTCCATCAAAGTACATGCACCATTGTGGACTATTAATGAATAATAAGTACTCATTAGGGAATGCATCATCATATTCATCTCCTGACGCTGGTCCTTCTGGTAGGGCTTCAGATATGGCTCATCCTTTAACAGATTTCTGGCTGACACATTGAATATCAAACACAGAAAGCATAGCATGCCATCTTGCCAATATTTCACTAAGAATGGGTTTTTCAAACAGATACTTGATTGGATAAAGTCCTGAGATCAGATAGGTAGCATGAGCTTGAAGGTGATGCCTCAACTTCTTCGTGGCATAGACCAAGGAGATACATGCTTTTTCTAGTAGGGTATATCTTGTCTCATACTCAAGGAATTTCTTGCTGAGATAATATATGACAACCTCTTTCTTTGTTCCCTCTTGATATTGGGCTAAGAGAGCTCCCATAGCCGTTTCTGTGATAGTGAGGTACAAAATCAGAGGTTCTCCTGGTCTAGGTGGCATTAGAACAGGTGGATTTGAAAGGTATTCTTTTATAGAATCAAAAGCTTCTTGACATTCTTCATCCCACTCATGGGATCCCCCTTTTCTGAGCAGCTTAAATATAGGTTCACATCTCATAGTGAGTTGTGAGATGAACCTGCTGATATATTGAATACTGCCGAGAAATCCTCTTACTTCTTTTTCTAGTTTTTGGAGGAGGTAATTCCTGAATAGCCTTCACCTTTTCAGAGTCCACTTTGATGCCGTCTTGACTGACAATGAATCCCAACAACTTCCCCGAAGTGACGCCAAACACACATTTTTGAGGGTTCAGCCTTAAATTGTATTTCCTGATTCTTTTAAAGAATGACCTTAATGCAGGAATATGTTCCTCACGATCTTCACTTTTCACAATCATGCCATCTACATAAACCTTCACAATGTCATGGGTGAGGTCATGAAGGATAGTGGTTGCAGCCCTTTGATATGTGGCTCCGACATTCTTGAGACCAAAAGGCATAACTCGGTAGCAAAAAGTGCCCCGTAGAGTGATGAAAGATGTCTTTGTCATGTCTGCTTGAGACATGAGTATTTGATTATACCCTAAGAATCCATCCATGAAGGAAAACATTGCATAACGGCTCATTGGTTGATGTTAATTGGAAATTACAGGAGAGAATAATTAAGTTTGGTGCTTTAACACCTCCGTTTGATGGAGTTTCTCTTGCAGATGAGATTCCATTGTGCTTGGGTCAATGGAAAATTGATCACAAGGTACTTAGTTTTACAGTAGACAATGCATCTTACAATGATTGCGTGATTACTTCTCTAAAGGATCATCTTCTAAGGAAAAATTGTTTGTTTTATGGGGGGGAGTTCTTTCACTTACGATGTGCTTGTCATATTATAAATCTTGTCGTGCAAGCTGGATTAAAGGGCATAGATGATGTTATTATCAAGATTAAAAGTATAGTGAAACACTTTAAGCATTCAATCCCAAAGAAGAAAAATTTTTACAATGTTGCTGAAACAAGTTTTGGTATAAAAACAAACAAGAAGTTGCGTGGAGATAATTGCATTAGATGGAACTTTCTTAATGCTTGACCGCTTCATTTTCTTTAGAGATGTTATTGATCACGTGGTTAGCCGAGATAAGGATCTTAAAGTATTTGCTCTCACATTGGAACAGTGGGTTAGAGTTTGTGAATTGCATGCATTCTTGAAGCTCTTTTATGATGCTACAAATACCTTTTCGGCTTCAAAACATCCCACTTCAAATCTTTATTTTTATGGTGTATGGAGGATCCATAAAAATTGATAGATGTTGTAAACGGACCCTTGAGTAGCTTGTTCTATGATCAAACCAATGAAAGAGAAATTCGAAAAATATTGGTCTGATTATAGTCTTGTTCTCTCATGTGATGCTGTTTTAGACCCTCGGTTCAAGCTAGAAAGAGTTGAATATTGCTAAGAAAAGTTGTTTGGAGAACTATATGCTAACAGAATGGTTGAACGTGTTAAAAATACTTTGTTTGATAAGTACAAAGATGTTCACACTTCTAGTTCTCCTAATCTGGCCACCAGTAGTGATACCCCTACTGTTACTAGTGTTGTTGGGAGTAATGGGGAACAAATAGATGAAATACTTGATTATAAGGTATTCTTGAGTAAGAAACGGAAATCAGACACTATGAAGAGTGAACTGGAGCTTTATTTGGAGGAAAAGAATCCTGATGTGACAAACAAATGTGATGTGATGTGATGTCATATTGGAACATAAGTGTTGTCCGTTATCCGAATCTTGCATGTATGGCTCGTGACATATTGACTATTCCCATCTCCACGGTTCCTTCGGAATCTTCTTTTAGTATGGGAAAGAAGTTGATAAATCCTTGGAGAGCCTCACTTGGGCAAAAGACAATTGAAGCTCTTGCATGTTATGAAGATTGGTTACGTGCAAAAGGTCTTAACTTAGGTAAGTTACTAAATTAATTAGTTGTATACCTTCATTACTTCACTACCTTAAATTTCTTTTTAAAAAACTGATTTATGTTGCGTTTATTTTAGTATTATTTTTTGGAGGTTCATCAAAATTCTTTGGCCTTGGTGAGGTATCTTTTGACGAGGATGAAGAAGAAGATGATGATGATTGTCTTACTGCTGAGTAATGATGGTTAGGTATGTTTGAAAATTTATTTTTCTCATATTTGACTTACTTTTTTGTTTAATTTAAATATCTCAAGCCTAGTAAAGTAGTGGAATGATTCCAATCTTACTTTTTGTTGTAGGTCATAAAAGTTCTTGAGAAAAATAGTGCTGAAGCTAGATGGGTGATAATGCTTCTTGAACAAGATGTTGGATGGATGAATCTTGTTGTTTAAACACCATGGATGTTTCCCTCTTGTTTAATTGTGGAATACTATAAATTTAATTTATGTTTTTGAACTTTGAAGTTGGATAATCTCACTTTGTAATTTAACTAATTTCTATGAGACTTGGTACCCGTGGTAGACTTTTTATTGATTAAAAACTCCTGCTACAAATTTGGTGTTTTATACCATGACGACTTTAGCTTGGAAAAAAATTCAAATACGCTTTAGCAAGCCCGTTAGCCAGGGCGGGTAAGGGCAACCAATATCTCATTTAGCGGACGGGTAAGGGCAACATTTTTAGGCCCGTTGGACAGTTTTTTGGGTAGTTGGCCCGTCCATTACCCGTCCAAGCCCGCAAATGATCAGCTCTAGTTGTTGGGAATTTGAGTTTTCGGTGTGCAGGAGAGGCAACGACTTTGTTCGCATGGAGCCATGGTTGCCCCAGCAACAAAGAGAATGAGGTTAAAGCTTCGACAAACATGAAATCTGCATCACAAATCCAGTCTTTATATCTCAATTGAAGATTGATCGTTCCTATAGTCCTCCTTGAAGAATTGTCGTATGCTCCCAATAATGTATCAGTAGGGCTTAATAACGTGCTGTTATACCCTAACTCATAAAGCGTTCCTTTGGGGAAAACATTAAGTGTCGATCCATAATCTATTAGTACATTAGTCAATTCTCGCCTATTGCATTTCAAAGTGATGTATAAAGCTTGATGAGGATCCAGTTCCTTGGGAAGATCAGCCTTAGTGAAGGACACAATTGGGGGCACCCATGATGGAGGAATAGGAATTTTTCTATCTTCTATTAGCTGGTGGATGGCATGCCGAAGGTCAACACACCGGTTTGTTTCGTGTCCATACTGATGGCAAAAGTTGCAGTATAATCCCATGTTCACCCTTGGCGGTGGCAAAGTGTAACAGTGATACTTCGCTTCTAAAAGACCCTGTCTCTTCAGACTATTGTACATGGTTCCCAAAGATTCTTCTGTGTCTGCATAGGTTTGATTAATAGACCTCCAACGGCTTTTGCCCTTTGCTGAAGCTTTAGTCTGAATTTGCTTTCCAGAATCAGACATTGTGAAATGATGCAGGTTTTAGTTTTCTCCCTCTTTTTGAATGTGAAGTACCTGAAATGTACATACTAACAACTTTAGTAAATGACTAATGAATTTTTCTTTATATGTTTTTTTTAGCAGGAAATGGAAGAATCCTCTTTTTTTTTTTAAAACAATTATCCCTTTTGACACAATTTTTTATGTTTTTTTATTTTTTTATTTTAAAAAAATTATCCCTTTTGATAAATTTTTTTCTCTTTTTTAGACTAGGCTTTTCGTGTTTTTAGACCACGCTTTAATTACATTCTAATTCCTAAACATGACACATTTTGAACTCGTGATTATGACTCTTTTCATTTTTCAATTTTTCAAATTTTTATTTATTTGGGATCATATTTTCAAAACATAAATTTTTTCTTTTTTAAAAAAAAAAATCAATTTTGTTTTTTTTTGTAAAACAAATTTGAATGGAAAAGAATTATGAAGTAAATGTGAGTTTTTTAAAAATGGGTGAGCACCCCCCTTTTTTTTTTTACATGACTCTTGTGATAAATAAACAAAAATACTCTTAATATTTCAATAATCATTTCAGCAGCAATTCAGCTATACTTAATGATTACCGAAATATTGACCGACTGAAAACGGACTGAGGAATTTTTTGAAAGTTTTTTCACATTATTCAATAACTGAAATAAATAAAGAACATTTGTGCATTGATCATTGTGTCCTAGAAGTCAACTAAAAGGTGATTCATTTAGGGAGAGATTATGTTAAAGTGGCCTCGAGTCACTTCCATTGTGTCCATCGAGGGTGGATGCTCCTGACAGACTCGGTCGCAATAGCTCGCGGATGCAGGTTTTACGCCCTTAATACATTAATTTATCATTCTAAAATTCTGACATTTGCCAATAGACAGAGGTATCAGACCTAATAAGAAAATGATTAAAAAGAGTGCACGTGTATGGATCGATAAACTACCAAGCACACGTAATTTTCACATAAGCATGCTATATACAAAAATGAAATTGTGAATAGCCATGATTAACTTTTTTTTAAATATACATATGGAAAATAACGCATTGTTCAGGTTTAAACCTCATATACTTCTAGTGGAAGTATAATCCCCAGCGGATTCGCCAGCCTGTGGTACCCGATTTTTAACTGTCTGAATTAACGGTCAGAATCCCACGAAAGTCTCTCATTGGACTATGAGTTTTAGAAAACTTGGAAGTCACCACCCTATTAATATCTAAATAGGGACAGATTTATTCAATAAATCGTTTTAAAATCAATTTCAAGAAAAATCATTTAAAACAATGATGACTTCATATGGATAAGGCTTTTTTGAAAATTGGTCTTTACCATGAGATAGGGTTCGGGGTTTAGGTTAAGAGGTACGAACGTCTGGAACTCCTCTGCTCTTCCGTTCTAAAGAACGGGCTCTTACTAAATGCGTTATTTTTCATTTTAAAGTAATCATGGCTATTAAAAAGAAAGAAAATAACATAATTTGCACATATACACATTAACCATTTTTATTTAGGACCAATAGATCATTTGTACATGGTAGGTTTGAGCACTAAAGTTGCACTACGTACCAATCATTGCGCGATTGGAATCCACTAATGGATCAAAACCGTCGTAGTTCGAGCCTATGTCTCACCCTTAATGGCCAATTCCATTGGGGAAAGAAAAGGAAATAGATTATGAATAACTCACCTTTAGAATTGAACAAATCTATTTGAAAATGAAGTAATCACTCCAATTAGTGATTAAAATGGGGTAAGATAATCACTTTAATTAGTGACTAAATATGAAAGAGGATCAAGATAATCACCTTAATTAGCGATTTAAAAATGGAGATTAAGATAATCACCCTAATTAGTGATTATTCAAGGCTTAAGATAATCACTCTAATTAGTGACTAAATGAGGAAAATAATCGTCCTAATTAATGATCATTAAGGTTAAGATAATCACTCTAATTAGTGATTAAATGAGAAGAATAATCGTCCGAATTAACGATTATTAGGGTTTAAGATAATCACTCTAATTAGTGATTAAATGAGAAGAATAATCGTCCTAATTAACGATTATTAGGATTCAAGATAATCACTCCAATTAGTGATTAAATAATGATTGGAGATAATCACCCTAATTAGTGATTAAAAGAAGTTTGAGTTAACCGCTCTAATTAGCGATTAATTGAGGATTGAAATAACCACCTTAATAGTGATCACGTTTATGATTTTCGAGAGGTCTTAGAAGGTTTGCTTCCTAATTGAAGGCTTTTGAGAAATAATCTTAAGTGAAGATTATTAAGTCATTTGGAGAGAAATGATCAATTTGAGATCGAATTTGGAAATTTGTGTTTGGCTTAATTGGAATTTGGCCATTTAAAGTGAGACACATGAAACGGCCTAAAATCAATTCGGAGATCATAATTACCAATCTAATTATGTCAAATTATATGATTAATTCATTTGAATATGGAGAACACATTTTTAAAATGTAAGATGAATCATCATACAATTTAACTTAGTTAGATTTGCAATTTTTCCTCTTAATTGAGATTGGGTCATTTGATTCATATACTATGATATATTGGCCCAACATGCAATATTTGTAACATTGGTTGCTCATTTTATTAAAAAGAGTTGTGGAATTGTTTATGAAAATTATGCATAAACATCTCCATGTTTTTTTAATTAATTGAGTGATGCAATAACTATTTACAAAGAATCATTATTACAACAAAATGTACAAAACCTATGATCTATACAAATCTTCAATCTTGATCTTCACCATGATGCGCCTTGATCTTCATTTCCTTGAATGGGCTTTGGAATTCATGTTTATTTATAAACTTGTGAAAAATTAGAGATTAATTAACCTCTTTGATTTTGATTTTTTATGACAATTTTTATTGATTTGCATTTACATGATAAAATGAGTCATTTTAAGATAAACTTAAGACTTAATGACTTTTAATTTACATTTTTATATGAAAAGAAATTTTTAATAAAAGTTGAATTAATCACTTTATTTCGTTTTCCATATTGCCTTTTTGTTCTTGTACTGACTTACAAAATTCATAACTTTTTGTACAAAGTGTTAAACTGAGCAATATGATATATCTATGGATAGATCAGTGAGTTCTTTATGTTGTATCAAAATTTCACAAGTTTTTAGTGACAACTCAAATTATGGTGAATTTTATGTCACAACAGGTCAAAATAGGACCTTTATTCAACTTGTCTTTTGAAACCTAAATTAATAAAATAACTTATTTTGAAGTGAAATTTGGTTTGAACATTCTAGACACTTTGAAAGACTAGAATAGAAATTTTTACTTGAATTGGACATTTTTAAGACCATTTTTTGTTTATTTTCTTAACTGAAGAGAAAATCAGTATTCTGGAATTTAGTGATTTACATAAACGTGTTTGTAAAAATGATTTAAAATTGTATAAAATTCATATGAACATGATTTTTATATTTTTAAAAAGCCACTGATGTTTTCTTTAAACTTGATGTTTTTAGTTTTGACCAAATGACTTATTTTTTTAATTTATTGACAGAACAATCCTAGGTGGTACTAAAATCGGTTTTGCACAACAAAATTGTATGATTTTTAATAATTTACATGAAATTTATTTTAAAAAAAAAATCCAAAGCCCAGTTTCTGGAAACATCTTTCAATTCATAGGAAAATTATTAAATCCCACGAACTATTTAGTTAATGCAGATGAAAAAATGAAATAATATACAAAATTATAACTGACCATAATTACAGCATCACATTTTTTATATGGAGATGTTTATACACAACTTTTCTTGAATTTTTTTTATGAAAACATTTTTTTTGTGATGAATAACAACTTGATTAAAGAAAATAATATAATCACATTGTTTCGTAAGAGTCACCCCATTAGAGGTGACTATTCTAGGTGGGGTGATTTAAGGTTGGAACATATTAGGACTTCCTCATACCAAAATAACTCCAAAATTAAAAAAAAATGATAAGAAGAAACAAGAAGAAAGGTTAGTAGATGATTGAGGAGATAATCAAAAATAATAAAACTTAGAACTTTATTTTGCAAGCTCAATGATGCACTTCCTTTTTGCAAAATTTTTCTACCTTTTTTGTGATTTTCTTAACTTTTAGGTGAGTTTCTAAATCCTCTTAATTACTAACTTAAACTCTTTTTTTTTTTGTGTTTTTTCCTTCTTTTGATGAACTTCTTTGCTTACTAATTATCTTACTATTTTTTTTACTTCTTTTTCTTAAGTGAGATTTTTAGAGGAGAAGAGTAGAGAAGATGAGAGAATTAAGTTGAATTTTTTTCAACTTTCTTACTTACTAATTATGACTTTTGCTTAGATGGAAAGATTAAGTCGGAGGATAGTAGTAGAGAAGATGAGAGTGAAGTTGAATTGTGTTTTTTTTCAACTTGGTTTTGAAGTGAAAGAAGGCGGGTATTTATAGAGAAATGAGGGAGGTGAACTAGGGTTTCAAAGAGGGAGAAAATCAAATTTTTCACCCAAAAAATCTGATTTTCTTCTTCCTTAATCACCTTAATGACATTAACATTCTTCCCTAAACATCCTAATACGTAAAAAAAAATATCGAAAAAGGTGCAAAACAAAACTGATCAGAACGCTGCGCCTAACGCAGGAAGCTGCGCTAGGCACATCGCCTTTGCGTCTGGCACAAAGCATGCTTGTGTGCTAGGCGCACAATCATGCGTCTAGCGCATGATTGTGTGTTTGGCTCACACTTGATTCTTCCGAAAAAAATCCGGATTTCCCCATCTTACACACGGGATTTGATTTTTATTCTCACATCTTTTCATGATTCTTATTCTCTAACTAATGGATAAAGGATGTGATTAGTGGATAAAGAATATATTCTTATTCTTTATCCAACGAACAATGAATTGACCATCAAGAAAACTGATTATTACTGATTTTGGGATACGACTAAAATCCCTACGCCTAATCACGACTCATTTTCTGTATTTTTTCCGAAAGACTAACTTAAAACAATTAACGAAAACTCATCAAATTAATAAAGACGAGCATGATTATACTACAAATCACTTTATTAAAACGGTGGTTGTAGTTATCGACTACGACTCACGAAAAATATATTTCTAAACCGAAACCGCAAAAAAGGAAAATCGTACAACGGAATGAAACTCGCTCTCGGGGCGAAACATGCATTTTGACGGGGCGCTTGCTTCACGATGCATGACGGTTTTCTTTATTTTATTTTTTCAAAAAAAAAAAATTATTTATCCGAGAAGAGGAGTTCAAAATTTGGTGTCTACAACTTGCCGAAATAGGCCAATAGTTCATACATAATTATAAGCTTCTCATGAGCTTTTTAATCTCTACAACTTTGAGAACCCAGATTCCTATCTATACGACGTTAAAGCTCACCCTTACATAATTTCCTTTGAAAATCCAATAGAACATCATTTTAAACTTCTTGAATTTATTTAACCTTTACAAAGATGACCCATCTAATCCATTAAATAGTTCAACTAAGTAAATCTGGTTCAATCCCAACAATTAGGACTAATAATCAACTTAAACTAAGATGGTTTAGTGACATACTCAATTAGATTTAGGCTCAATATATATCTAGCTAAGAAACGTAACTTCGATTTTTGGGCTTAGCTTACAAATTAAAAATCAGAGACAAGAGGAAGAGGTTTTGTTAATACCTCTGCTCTATTAGAGCAGCAACGAACAGGGGAGCAGAGCTCCGGCGAGGGTGAGGGCGAGGGTGGCTTCGACTCCAACGCGGGGGCAGGAAGACACGAGCAGTGGCGGAGCCACTTGGTAACAAGGGGTTGCATGTGCTACCCCTAAAACTTTTGGAAGAATTTTTTTTGCTACCGCCTTTTCGGTCGCAAAACAATTTAGCTACCGCTCAAGCGGTCGCAAATTAAATTAGCTACCGCTAGGCAGTCGCAAAATATATGTTTGAGCAAATATTTAGAATACATGGAAATAGTATAATTGAACATAGTTTAGACTAATGCACCAAATCAAGAGCGTAATAATGGAGACTTTAAGGCTAAACAATATGAGGCAGACCACTATATAGAGGCATTGATTTTGATTATGTAGGAAACATCACCAATTTTATTCAGGATATTACCAATCAGAAAATTTATGGGGTTTTTCATTCCAGCTTCCTACATTGTTCTTTAAGAGTTAAGACCAAGTGATGTGCAGTTGCTGTTGCATCTGCATAGTCAGCTCTTTATAATTTGTGGACAATGGTAGCTGCAGACTGCAGTGGCGCAGTCTTTCTGCGACCTTTTCGCTTATCGCCTTCATCTATTCCTCGTTATCCACTAGTCCTACTCCTACATCTTGAATTTGCGATTTACTATCTTAAGACCATATTGAGAGTGATAAGAATTTGCGATTTACCATCTTAAGACCAGTGGTACTCCTTCTTCCTCCTATGATTAAACTCTTTCTATCTTGAGAGTGATACCAATTAAGGTCTTAATGTTGACGGCGAGTGCGGGATAGAATTGAGTTGTTCAGCCAAATAAACTATTACAAAAAATGCAGATAAATTTTCTTTTTGGTGTTTGATATACAATATGATTTACTTAATGCTGAACTATTATAAAAAATCCCACATATTTGCAATAACTCTTTTATACCCTCAAAAGAAATACTAAATGAGTTGATGATTTGCGAATTTCGTGTATTTTTATTATCCATAAAGATATTTCAAAATCATGAAGAGAAAACAAGATAGAAATATCTCAAGGCATTATATGTTCAAGAGGGACACCTAACGAAATGCGGATAATTTTTCTTTTTAGCGTTTGATATAATTGCAATATTGTGCTACCCCTAACTATAAATCCTGGATCCGCCACTAGACACGAGTAGACTAAGTAGAGGAGAGGGAGAAAGAAGAAAAGAGGAGCAGGGTGCTCCACGAGCTCCGGTGGACGCCGGCGAGAAGGCAGGTGACGCGAGGGAGAGAAACAGGATAGAGGGATGGGTTTCACGGGAAAGAGAGATAGAAGGGGTTTGGTTAGGGGTTTCTTCAGGAGTGAGAAAATAAAGATGAGGTTGGGTTTTTGGGTCTCCACGAGAGATAGAAAGAATTGAAGGGTTCGATTTATGTTTTCAACATTAACCGAAAAACATAAATGGAAGGAAAACCGACTTTGGTTTCCTATTTGGGCCATATATCACTCTACTTATTTCTCATAAAACCTAAAATATAAAATAGTAATAACTTCATGAGATTTAAAAATCGGGGCATTACAATGACGGCTCGAAGTTGCACTGAAATGATGACTTAGGGTTTGAGACTCACCCTAGGTGTGAGAAACTCTTGGTAGAGAGAGAAAAGATAGAGCTTACTTTCATCTTAGAAAATTGTGACTATATCCTGTACTAGGCCTTTTTTAGATCTACGAAGTTGATTTGCTGCAATTTTCAGAAATTTATGAAGAAAGTGAGTATTTCTATTGCAAATTATTGATTATTCCTCTTCCCTCTCTATGTTTATGCTTATTAACTTAACCTTTGTTGATTCTTGTCGAATCTAGTAGAATTTATCTTTATTATATCAATATATGGAAAATTTGTTAGAAAAAATATTTTTAATGAAATACTATCTTTAGAAAAAATATTGTACGAGATTACCTTTTCAAGAAAAAAAAATATTGTAAAAGCTACCTTTCGGCCGGATTCCTACCTTAGACACCTTTTCCAGCATTGACCTTAGGGGACCCCGTTGAAAAAAAAAAAAAAAGACCCTAAAGGTAGGTTATATTCTCTTCACATGCTATAAGGTAACAAAATCTAAATTCTTTATAATGTAGTCTGGTCTAATTTTAATCTTTCTAATATCATGTGATCTGATAGTTCCTCTGTGTTAGGTACTTCAATTCAAAAAAACAACAAGAACAACACAAAAGGAATATTTGGTGGTGGATTAAACCACATCTTCTGTAATTAATTAATTGCAACATAATAACTACTATGTGTTTTTCCTCTGAACTTCTTTATAAAAATACCTCCCTACTATCTTATATTTAAAGGACTTACAAGATCTCATATTCCAATTAGAATACGTAAACTGCCACTAGACTTCTAAACAAATTAGGAAACAATATAATTGAAGGATAAGTAATTTTATTCCTACCTAAACTCCTAAATACAATATTTTTTCAAAACAATTTTTATCTTCTAACAATATATATTTTTCACTACAACAACAACAATATATAGAATTTATCCTAGTAATATTTGATATTCCTACCTATCAAAAAGTAAAACATCCTCACTATCATGGATTGCCACATTGACTTTTATCTTCTTTTTTTATTTTTTTTACAATAACTACACACAAGCAAAGAAAACAACACTAAACTCAGGTGACCTAAGGCCACTTCGTGAGTTATGGCACTAGACCCGCGACAATTTTTACAAAGCAAACCATTATTAACATCGTCCAAATTGGCCTTAATACTACAAATATGACAACCATTATTTAAATGACGCTTTTTCCTTGGACAATAGTAGACGCTTGAAGGAGGAAACAAATCCTTTCTTTTCCTGCCCCGACTGCCCGTGGATATCCTGCATGCTGAAAACCAATTAGACGAACACACTGTGGTCTTACCCTTAGAACCTTTCCTTTCACCACCATTCTTCACATGTGATTGGGACTGAATCTTCATTCTTCTTAATGCAATAGAAGACCTAAAACGCTGCTTCCATCTTGATCTTTGCGCACACCAGGATAAGATTTTAATATTCTTCTTGATTTTGATATCATGACCTGTAACACTGTTGTTGACTCCAATATCATCCTCTCCATACTTGGACTCACATGAAGTTTCCATTACTAAGTCCTCCTTGCGCTGGTCTTTCAACTCCATATTCAACTTATTTTTCGCTTTATTTTGTTTTGAATCGTCAATCATTGTCGAGCGCTATTCTGTTTTTGACATTTCGCCTTTCTCTTGACACCAACATTTGAACTCATGACTACTCTTATGGTCATCATAGAACCAGATCGGGAATTAACACAATGAATAGACTTTCCGTTCATTAGAACTTGATAATCTTTCCTTGAGATGGGAATAAAAGAATCCAGTTCGGTTAGCAAACCGATACTTATACTCAGCCGTATTAGAATTTTCCACTTTGAGAATGTCTTAAACATCCTCCATCCTCTCTTCCCTCACCTCTTCCTTCGTCTTAGTTGAATTATTTTCACCTTCCGCACTTGGGAGATTATGTGAACCCATGTCTTCCATAGCACATAATCCATGAGATTCCTACTTGGGCTCCGCCATATTAGAATTTTCAAAGTTAGGGATGTTCACAACATCCTTCATGCTTGAGATGTTCAAATATTGCCTCCTTTCTCACTTGGACAATTATGTGATGCATTGGCTTCTATGACGAGTACACCATGAGGTTCCTCCTTATCAATCATGCTCATTGAAGAGTCATTCCCTTTTACATTATTCTGGTCAAACCTATCCTTATTCTCCACATTCTCCTTTACCTTCTTGTTTGAAGAAGAAATTCGTAATCCTAAACCTTTAGGGATATCATTCTCAAGGTTCATTTTTTATTTTTCCTAATGCAGCGAGCTTTTCATTTCTTGAAGTTTCATGTTTACCTTGCGATTTCCAGGTTCAATCTTAGCTGCCAACAATAAATCCCAATAAGCCCACTCTCTTTTTCCCAATTATATTGCAGCCATAGCTCTTCTAAACAACGCTTTAACACTATTCGGGTTGAAGACTAAGACGGTTGAGCAAATAGCCAACTCAAAACATTCAATCATTTCTTTTTCTTCTACAAATTCATATCGAGTAAGAATGATCTCTGCATAGCCATACTTTTCTAGGGCATCATCAATTTTCCTTTGTTCAAAAAGTAGGTTAGCTTCCTCCTTTAGCTCTTTTGCAACATCAAGAACCCCCTTTGAATTTATAGATTTTGAAATTAACTCAATCAAGCATTCATCTTCCTCCATTAGATCCTCTCCCTCAGTGAGGAGCCGATTAATCTCCCCCTTAAGGCACTTATACCTCTCCAAGGAAAACATCATAAAGACCCAATATAACTAACCCCTAGATAATACTAGAACTAAATCAACCAAAGCTTAACGTGAAGCTCACACTTTATTTATGAACCCCAATTCAGCAGAAGATACTCTAAACTTATGAAACCGGGGTTAAACTATGGAAGATTTAAGTAAATTAAACTGAAGAAAGTATTCACCAACTAACCTCACAATTGAAGTAAAGATGTAGAAAAAACGAAGGTGCAAATTCTTGCCGCCGATAAGGCCTCGCCGGAGCCCAGACAGTGGAGAATTTCTGGCGGAGGAATGCTCGCTGCGACCAAAGATTGAATCTTGAAGTCTTTATTTGATGGATTGAAGCTCTAATATAAATTGAACCTTCTTAAGTTAAGTTTATAAAATATGATTCCTATAAATTATATGTTCTTTGATAATATTCTCTATGGGGTTAGTTGGAGTTGGAGTTATGTGAGATTGATAATGTGAGTTAGATTAGAGAATGATTGTTTGCATATAAGGGTTGTCGTTGGTTCATGGAGGATCTTAGAAAGTATGATCATGTCAATTTGTTTATATGAATTGTTGTGAGGATGAATACTAATTGTTGGTATTGTTGTTGAGGTGAATCATTGTGGAATTCAAGATCATTTATTATTAGAATCAATTTCAGGACTTGAGCAATATTTGAAAATTAAGTAAAGGTAACATTGTTCTTCCACCTTCCAACTTAGAAATTGTGTTTTAACTATGACTTGTATAAAAGAGTATTTTTGTTCTTGACTTGAGTTAATACGCGATTCTAATCCTAAGTCTGTGAATAGTTACTCTTTTATGAGTTTACTTGAATTTTTTAAATATGGGTTTCAATGCCAAATGTTATCTTGTGTATATCCTAGGTGTTGATTAAGTTGAGTTCTGAGTTGTGATAAGTTTATCTTGTTTTTTGATCCGATAGTATTACATGTTTAATGAACTATGAGATAAGTCATAAGAGTTCCTATGAGTATTAAGGTATGAGTTTTCGACATATTTTTTAATGTATCGATTAATATGGTTTTCAAATTAAGAAACTTCATACGCTTGCATTGGTGGATGATATTAGGAGTATATATTGTTCTCCTATTTGATCACCTATGGAGTTAAAGATAGGATTTGAGTATCATGATTCTGTTTTGTGAAATGCAAAAAGGTTCAGATTAAAAGTTTTAAAAAAAGAAGTTTTTTTTAAGATACCTTTGAGGAATCCTATGGAGGAATTGGATTGTTAAAATTAGGAATCTTTGTTGGAGCAGCTGAGGAATATAATAGATGGTTTGAGTAATTCATAAATGCCTACAATTATTGATTATGGGAGTTAAGTTATGATTATTGCAAGGTTGGAGTTCAAATATCACTTAATGGGTTTATGTGAATTTTTATGAATCCCAAAGGTGATAATATGAAACAAGTAAAGCGGGAACGAGAGTTATTCAATAGAATTAAAACTAGATATGTAAGTCTCATATTAGTAGTATAGATACTAAGAGTTGAAAAATGGTTCGAAGGAGTATCGCATCATAACATTGTAATTTATAACATTGAAGTTCTGAGAAGGAGTATATGAACTGTGCGATAGGAAAAAGAATTTAGAGTTGTCATCTTCTGATTGGAAGAGTAAGATTATATAATGGACGTATGGGGAAATATAAATCTCGTGTAATAGAGTGCGTAGGAATTGGTGTTCTTATTTTTCTGTTTATGAAATGAATATGAAGTAAGACTAGTGTGAGCATTGAGTTCAACTATTTTGGGAAGCAATTGTTATGGGTTATAGATGTAAGATTAATAAAGACATTGAGCTAAATATTTGGGATTATTAATTACAAGTGACTATTTGAGTCGTCGAATAGGAAATCATGGCAAAGGATTCAGAGTAAGATGTTATAGAGTTGTGAGAATTACATATATTTAAGAGAACATAGTATGGGTATTAAAGTATGAAATACTAATGGCATAAAATTGAAAATGCAAACACTACTTTGGAGATGCGGAGTTGATGTATTGAATATGAACCCAATCATGATTGGAAAGTGATATGATAGAACCTATGGTTGGATTGCTTTTAGTATGAGAAACTTATATATGTTTCGAACAACAATCTGTTTAATGTCAAATGACTTTAAGGAGATGAAGATAATTCAAGATTTCAGATTTTGAATAATACTAAGTAATTTAGAATTGTGTAATGGATTTGGCATATGACTTCTAAGTCAAATTTCCATCATTTCTAAAGTATGTTTCCAAAAATGTTATGGACATGGATTTGTCATCCTATTATAAGATATGGATATATGTTATATGAATTTTCAGAACCATGTATATGAGTTTGTGAAATTAATAATTGAGTATTGTGGTTATGTTTTGTTTTATAAGAGAAGTAGCTGCGAAAACAGTGACAAACAACATTCGTAGAGCGGGTATTGCTCATTATGTGTTAGAGCGGGTATTGCTCCGTTGTGTGACTTAAAAGTCTTGCAAGCAGAGTATAAGAAAGGTGGGGCACTAGAGGAAAAAAAGCCATTTGCTGTTGTAAAAGGGCTGCGGTTTTCTACACAACCGCAGCCCTTTGTTTTATTTTTTCCCCCCAAACTAATCGCGCTCTCATTAATTCTTCCCTCCACCCAATTTTCATTCACGAACTCCTCTCCACGCAGCAGCGAAACCCATCCCTGAGCCCTAGCCTTGCGAATTGAGCCACCCCCTGAGCCCTAGCTTGCGAATTGAACCACCCCCTGAGCTCCACCCTCCTGTGCGCGCCACCCTCCTACGCGCCATCCCCAGCGCACCACGCAGACCCACGCAGCAACTACCTGAGCGCCACCCTCCGTTGTGCACCAACCACCTGAGCGCCTGCCACCGGTGCGCCACTCACCTGCGCACCACCCACCCCCTCTCACGCAGTTGGTCAAGAAATTAAAGGTTGCCTTTTTAATTATTTTGATTTTTATTTTCTAATATGTTTATATTCGTTTGGGAGAAGAGAATGTGTTGAGCATTTGAGTGGGACTGAAATTGCAGAAAAGTTATACAAAAGGGTCGTGCTTCGAACCCGAAAATATGTTAATTGAATTAATTGATTAGCTACATTAGCTATTAACTTAGTTTAATGCAAACAAATTTCATTTATAATTTGTTAATAGTTTAAATGAGAAAAGTTAGTTGTAATGTGTTTCAATGTGGGTAAGATATGATAATTTATATATATGAATGTATTTCTTATAATAATATGCAATTTGCATTTACTATATGCTAACAATTTTTTCGGTTTTATGTGTCTTAGATATTAGCATATTGGAAGCGGCAAATCAACTAGGAGATAGTGCAGAGTATATATAGAGATCGATCTCCATATTAGTTGTTATTGGTATGTATTTATGATAAAGACAATTCATTATATATCTTCATTTATTGTGGATATATGTAGATTCAATCTATGTGTATGTATATTTCTTGATATGAGATTGGATGAAAACAATTTAATTAAGCTATGAAATGTATAAGTTATATGAATCATCATATCATCAATCATATGCCTAGATACCCGTTCAAGACTTACTCATGAATAGTCCCCTATTTGGGACTGTCCTTGGACATTTGATCTCACTTAGGTGGTGAATGTATGTCTTCTTTTCAATTCTAAAGAAAGTCTTGGCTTGTCGTTTCTCTACATTGTTCTCTGTGTACATATGTAGATAATCAATTATCTACATTGTGTACTTGGAGAACTGTAGGGAAATGCTGCCGGATTTTCCTTAGAATTGAAAAGTTGGCATATATTCACTAGTGAGATTAAACGTCCAAGGATGGGTTAGGTTGGAGTGATAAGGACCTTCGGATGCATGCATACATTTGCACATGTGACTCTCTTAGCCTCCATTTGTATGTGCGTGTTTTCAATATGTGATTGTCTTGCATGTGAATGTGCTTAAATGATTGATACTTATAATTGGTTGTGTTTAATTAGAGGTTTTCATGAATGAGATGGATCGTACTTGGATGTATGGTAGCCGTGAATCGATTGAGTTTGTGAATGGGGTCTCAGAATTTTGTAAATCTGCATTAGAATATCAAGCATCTTCTGGAGCAGTCGACTTTTATTGTCCTTGTTTAGATTGTGGAAATGTGAGCAAGGTTAGTAGTATTCATTTGCTTAGGGAGCATGTCTTTCGTCGTGGGTTTAGGCCTCAATACCACGTATGGGTTTGGCATGGTGAGGAGGGGAAATATGCAAGAAGCTGTAGGATAATGAACGATGTATGTGAAGAGGAGAAGAATAAATTAGGTGATAATTTCGAGGATGGTGAGTATGGGGATGATGAATATGGGGATGATGATAGAGATCGGGTAGACGAGATGATACAAGAGGTTGAAGATCAGTCTTGCAAACGCCCTCGTATGTTTGAGTCTATGTCTGAGGCTGCTGAAAGGCCATTGTATCCAGGTTGTACGAAGTACACCAAACTTCCCGATGTGATAACACTCTTCAATATTAAGTCGAAAGCAGGTTGGACGGATTGCAGTTTCACGTCGTTGTTGGAAGTTTTAGCTGATATGCTCCCTGATGGAAATGATCTGCCAAAGTCGAACTATTATGCTAAGAAACTCATGTGTCCTTTCGGTTTAGAGTACCAGATGATACATGCTTGTCCAAACGATTGTGTGCTTTATCGTAATGAGTATGAGCATTTAGATGAGTGTCCACGTTGTGGATTATCAAGGTACAGGCGTGAAGGGGCTGGGGGTAGTGAAGGACCACCAGCTAAGGTGTTGTGGTATCTTCCCATAATACCTAGATTTAAGCGCATGTTCTCAGTAAAAAAAGATGCGAAGAATATGCGGTGGCATGCAAATCGTAGGAAGAAAGACGGTTTGTTGAAGCATCCGGCTGATTCCCCTGAGTGGAAAAGTATCAATAAGGTGCATAAGCCGTTTGGTAACGAGGATAGGAATTTGAGGCTTGGATTATGTACGGATGGCATGAATCCCATTGGCAATCTTAGTTCTCAGCATAGTACATGGCCAGTAGTTTTAGTGATTTATAACTTGCCTCCTTGGTTGTGCATGAAACGCAAGTACATCATGTTGTCGCTTCTCATATCGGGGCCGAAACAACCTGGAAATGACATAGATGTATACCTTCAACCACTTGTTGAAGATTTACAGAAGATGTGGAACGAAGGAGTGTCGGTATTTGATGCGTATGCTAATGAGATGTTCACTCTGCGTGCCATGCTTTTCTGTACAATGAACGACTTTCCAGCTTATGGGAACTTATCTGGGTATAAGACCAAAGGAAAAAAATCGTGCCCGATTTGTATAGATGACATGAAGTCTACACACATTAAGGGCTGCAAACATGTCTATATGCGCACACGAAGGCTCCTTAGACTCGACCATCCCTATCGGTTTAAGAAAAAGGCCTTCGATGGGACGGTTGAAGAGGAAGTTGCTCGTAGACCATTAACTGGTACTGAAGTTTATAATCAGGTTAAGGGCATTGAAACGATCTATGGTAAAAATGCGAATGACGTTGATGGAACTACAGGATTATGGAAAAAGGAGTCTATTTTTTGGAAACTCCCATATTGGAAAGATTTAAAAACCAGACATTGTTTGGATGTCATGCACATTGAGAAGAATATTTGTGATGTTATTCTTGCGACACTTATGAATATTCCGGGCAAGACAAAGGATGTTAAAGCGTCACGTCTTCACTTGGAAAAAAATAAGCTTCGACCGGAGTTGTGGGCTCAAAAAAGGGCCGGAAGGAAAAAGAAAGTAGTGGAGGAAAGGGTTGATGAGGAAACTGGGAAAAGAAAAAAGGTGGATGATTCGGAGAAGAATTATTTGCCACCAGCTTGCTACACGCTGTCGAAAGCTGAGAAACGGATTTTTTGCAAGTCATTGTATGGCATTAAGGTTCCAACTGGGTACTCATCGAATATGAAGCGATTTGTTACCTTAAATGGTGAGTTGAAGTTATCGAGTATGAAATCTCACGATTGTCATGTCATGATGCAAGTATTCTTACCGATTGCAATTCGTGGGATACTTCCAAAGCATGAGAGGCACACCATTACAGAACTTTGTTCATTTTTTCATACAATATGCAGCAAAGTGCTACAACCGTCGACACTCGATGACTTGCAGGCTAGAATAGTTGAAACTTTATGCAAATTTGAGATGATTTTCCCCCCTGCATTCTTTGACATTATGGTGCATCTCATTGTCCATCTAGTTCGAGAAATTAAGTTGTGTGGTCCAGTATTTTTGAGGTGGTGCTATCCTTTTGAAAGATATATGGGTACTTTGAAGGATAAAGTTTGAAATCTTGCACAACCAGAAGGTAGCATTATTCAAGGGATTGTGGCTGAAGAGGTCAGTAATTTTGTGGCAGAGTATATTGCTGGTGTTGATCCTATTGGCGTTCCGATATCTCGACACGAGGGCAGACTCGAGGGCAAGGGTACGATTGGCTCAAAATTGATCTCACCTTCTGTCGACAAGCGTACACAAGCTCACTTATTTGTATTGCATCACGTGGCAGCTGTCCATCCTTATTTAAATGAGCATATGGAGGAATTACGTGTTAGCAACCCTGGAAAAAGGAATAAGGGCATTGACGCAAATGCATAATAAGACGTTCATTGATTGGTTTCATCATCGAGTAGTGGATGATTTAGATGAAAATGTTTCTGAAACAGTCAAGTGGTTAGCATTTGGTCCGCGTGAATCTGTACACTCTTATGAGGGTTATGATATTAACGGGTATACGTTTTGGACTGAACGTCAAGATCTTAAGTTGACATCGCGACAGAATAGTGGTGTTTCACTTGTGGCGTCATCTACACAATACGCAAGCTCGAAAGATAAGTCTCCCGTTCTTGCTGCCACCAACTATTATGGGCGAATTCAAGAAATATGGGAGCTTGACTACTCAGCTTTTCATATTTGCCTCTTTTATTGCAATTGGGTTGATGATAATCGACGTTGCGTAAAAAAAGATGATCCTTGCGGCTTCACTCTTGTGGACATGGGTCGTCTACGTGAAACTGAAGAGCCATTTGTACTTGCATCACAAGCTAAACAAGTATTCTATGTAACTGATCCTGCTGATAATAAGTGGTCAATTGTTGTACCTGGCAAAAGGAGTATTCTGGGCATTGGTGATGTTGAGGATGAGGAAGAGTATGATGCATTTGAGGACATCCCAACTTTTACCTATCCTGAAAAAAGCGTGGAAGATGATGTAAATATGTCTGAGAACTATATGCGTGTTGATCACACGGAAGGGATACATGTTGAAACTCCTAAGAAACGGCAGAAGGTCAACAAATCATGAGACATATACTCAGGTTTATCTCTATTTCGTCCATTTCATGTCATTTTCATATATTTCGAGTCATGTGACTCAATTTTCTTGTTGAATATGATAATATAGCCAAAAATACGACTATTACGTAGATTTATAGGTGCTACTTTGTTGTTGGTTGGATTTCGGGAAAGTAAACATCATTTTAAGGTTATTTCGGCCGTTTCATGTCATTTTCGTGTATTTCGAGTCATGTGACTCCAATTTCTTGTTGAATATAATAATATTGCATAAAGTACGACTATTAAGTAGGTTTATAGGTGCTACTTTGTTGTTGGTTGGATTTCGGGAAAGTAAGGGTTATTTTTGGCCTATTTCGTCCGTTTCATGTCATTTTCGTGTATTTCGAGTCATGTGACTCCAATTTCTTGTTGAATGTGGTAATATTGCATAAAATACGACTACTAAGTAGATTTATAGGTGCTACTTTGTTGTTGGTTGGATTTCGGGAAAGTAAGGGTCATTTTAGGCCTATTTCGTCCGTTTCATGTCATTTTCGTGTATTTCGGGTCATGTGACTCCAATTTCTTGTTCAATGTGCTAATATTGCATAAAATACGACTACTAAGTAGATTTATAGGTGCTACTTTGTTGTTGGTTGGATTTCGGGAAAGTAAGGGTCATTTTAGGCCTATTTCGTCCGTTTCATGTCATTTTCGTGTATTTCGAGTCATGTGACTCCAATTTCTTGTTGAATGTAATAATATTGCATAAAATACGACTACTAAGTAGGTTTATAGGTGCTCCTTTGTTGTTGGTTGGATTTCGGGAAAGTAAGGGTCATTTTTGGCCTATTTCGTCCGTTTCATGTCATTTTCGTGTATTTCGAGTTATGTGACTCCAATTTCTTGTTGAATGTAATAATAGTGCATAAAATACGACTACTAAGTAGGTTTATAGGTGCTCCTTTGTTGTTGGTTGGATTTCGAGAAAGTAAGGGTCATTTTTGGCCTATTTCGTCCGTTTCATGTCATTTTCGTGTATTTCGAGTCATGTGACTCCAATTTCTTGTTGAATGTAATAATATTGCATAAAATACGACTACTAAGTAGGTTTATAGGTGCTCCTTTGTTGTTGGTTGGATTTCGGGAAAGTAAGGGTCGTTTTTGGCCTATTTCGTCCGTTTCATGTCATTTTCGTGTATTTCGAGTCATGTGACTCCAATTTCTTGTTGAATGTAATAATATTGCATAAAATACGACTACTAAGGGTGCGTTCTCTTCACCTTAAAAAATTAAGTTTCAGGTCCAATAAGTTCAGTTCAGTTCAGATAAGTTTCAATCAGGTCCAATCAGGGCAATAAGCTCCAATCAGGTCTAATAAGGTCCAATAAGTTCCAATCAGGTGCAATAAGGTACAATCAGGTCTAATAAGGTTCAATAAGTTCTAATCAGGTGCAATTAGTTTCAATCAGGTCTAATCAGGTCCAATAAGTTCTAATAGTCAATGATCAATAAATATTTGTATTATTGTCCATTATTTTATTATTCATATCACTCTTAGCTGATTATGTTATTATTAGAATTTTAATTAAAGTACCACAATGATTATATCGTATTATACTTGTATTATTGTCTATTATTTTATTATTCATATTACTATTAGCTGATTATATTATTATTAAAAAATATTATAATCATGGTTAAATAAGGTTAACAATAATAATCATCATAATTACAATATTTTGCAATTTGTCTTTAAATAACTAGAGAACATGTTTTTGTTACTATTAACAATGAAAGATATAAATGTTATCAATTGATTGCTTCATTATCATCACCGAAGTATCTTTCTTAGATATATTAGTGGTGAAAGTTATGTATAGGCAAGTATATAAATAGTATATTTTTTTTGTTAAATTGTTTATCATAAGAGATAATTAATAATAATTATTTTTTTAAAGGGCGAATTTTAACAATTATTACTTCATAATAAATTTTGAGGGGTAGTATTTACGTTAGGGGTAATATTTATGTTATTACTCATCAATTTTTTAGTCTAATAAAGGCAAATAAGTTCCAATTAGGTCTAATAAGGTCTAATAAGTTTCAATCAGGTCCAATAAGGTCTAATAAGTTTCAATCAGGGCCAATAAGGTCTAATAAGTTCCAATCAGGTCAATAAGTTTCAATCAGGTCCAATAAGTTCCAATCAGGTTCAATCAGGTCCAACAAGTTGAATCAGGTCCAATCAGGTCTAATAAGTTCCAATCAGTTCAGTTCAGGTCCAATAAGTTCAGTTCAGATAAGTTCAGTTCAGGTCCAATAAGTTGAAGAGAACGCACTCTAAGTAGGTTTATAGGTGCTACTTTGTTGTTGGTTGGATTTCGGGAAAGTAAGGGTCATTTTAGGCCTATTTCGTCCGTTTCATGTCATTTTCGTGTATTTCGAGTCATGTGACTCCAATTTCTTGTTGAATGTAATAATATTGCATAAAATACGACTACTAAGTAGGTTTATAGGTGCTACTTTGTTGTTGGTTGGATTTCGGGAAAGTAAGGGTCATTTTAGGCCTATTTCGGCCGTTTCATGTCATTTTCGTGTATTTCGAGTCATGTGACTCCAATTTCTTGTTGAATGTGGTAATATTGCATAAAATACGACTACTAAGTAGATTTATAGGTGCTACTTTGTTCATGGTTGGATTTCGGGAAAGTAAACGTCATTTTAAGCCTATTTCGGCCGTTTCATGTCATTTTCGTATATTTCGAGTCATGTTAATTCAATTTGTTGTCGAATATGATCATATAACCTAAAATGTTGCTATTAAGTAGATTTATACGAGCTACTTTGTTTCCCCCCCCCCCTTGCACAGCCCCCCGCGGCAACAGCGGCAGCAAGCTAAGGCAGCTTCCTGCCGCTGCTGGCCCACGACTTCCGATGTTCCATTATTGTTGGTCCTTATTCAATTTGTTATTTTTTTTAACTTGTACATATATATTAATTTCTATGTGTTTATAATTGCAGGAATAATTACTACATATGGATGAGATGACGACTAGTGAACACACAACCGAGGATGAATCTTATGATGTGAAGAAGGACCCAGATAAAGGTGATCTCGAAGATCGAGATCTTCAAGAACTTCATCCATAAATTGGTACAATTGTGAAAGCACAACAAGTTTGTAGGAAAGAAGGTCAATAACGGGAGTTACAAACAAATCAACAACAAGAAAATCGAAAGTGATGAAAAAGAGAAAGGGAAGAGGACCTACAAAGTCAATAAGTGCTACTCACTTGCATATGACTTTAGAGTACGATAACTTGGGTCAACCTTGTGGTGTGTGGCGTTCTAAGTATGGCAAACATATTGGCCTTTGCGTCCGGAGGCTCTCCATTTTGCATTCATGGCAAGAAGTGCCCGAGGGGATGAAGAAATTACTATGGAATGACACTATGGTAAGTTTCATACTACCACATAATTTCTTATTTTAATAAATGTATGTGTATGTAGTACTAATGATAGAATTTAATCTATTACAACAAATGTGGAAACTAATATTTTTGTGCGTTCTTTTTGTAGAATCTCTTCAATATCGAAGATGATGGAGCCAAGAAGAATCTATTTCTATCCGCGCTTGCTCAGAGATTTCGAGATTTCAAGGCTAAGTTAGTGTCCGGTTGGATCACTAAGCGGAGAAAAAGAACGGGTACAAAGAAGAAGAAAATTTATGGGGGAGAAAAGCAAATCGAAGCTGAGGCTGCATTGGAAAATTCAGAGGAACCCACCACATTACCATATCAAATATGGAGAAATATCAAACCTGAAGAGTGGGAAGCATTTGTTGCCAAAAATACTACCCCGGAAGCTGTTGTAAGCAAAGGATTTTAATTATATTTACCACACTTAGCTCGAGTATGATTGTATATAACACCTAATCTTTTGTTTGTAATTATGTGTTTTTTCAGGCAAGACGTGAAAAAAAAAGCGCGAGTGCAAAAGCAAGGAAATATTATCATCATTTGGGTGCCTATTCCTACGATGAGGCGAGAAAAAAGTGGATGTTTGCCCATTACCCCACACAGGATTCGACAACGACAACTAGCTCTACAACCACATCAGTTACACCGGCTCGTCAACCAGACAGGGTCCTTGATTGGTGGTGTTCGATGCATGGGGTTGATGCAAAGGGAAACAGAGTGTTACCTGATCCCGTTACAGAAAAGATAGCCAATGCCATTGTAAGTACATATCATTTTAGGCCTATTTCGGTCATTTCATGTCATTTTCGAATAGTTTGAGTCACTAGGATCCAATTTCTTGTGAAATATGATAATATAACCTAAAATATTGCTATTAAGTAGATTTATAGGTTCTACTTTGTTATTGGTCGGATTTCGGGAACGTAAATATCATTTTAGGCCTATTTCGGCCATTTCATGTCATTTTCGAATAGTTTGAGTCACTGGCCTCCAATTTCTTGTGAAACATGATAATATAACCTAAAATATTGCTATTAAGTAGATTTATAGGTTCTACTTTGTTATTGGTCGGATTTCGGGAACGTAAATATAATTTTAGGCCTATTTCGGCCATTTCATGTCATTTTCGAATAGTTTGAGTCACTGGGCTCCAATTTCTTGTGAAACATGATAATATAACCTAAAATGTTGCTATTAAGTAGATTTATAGGTGCTACTTTGTTGTTTGTTGGATTTCGGGAAAATAAAGATCATTTTAGGCGTATTTCGGCCATTTGATGTGTTTTTCGTTTATATCCATTATTCAAGTAACCCCACACCCGCACTTTCCCCCCTCCTTACACGCCCCCCCCACACAGTCCCCCCTGCTCCCCCCTCCGCTTGCACGCGGCCCCGCGCCAGCAGCGGCAAGAGCCAACCGGTGGCGGCAGCCGCCCCAGCCAGCAGGCAAAGCAATGGGCGGCTGGCGGCGGCCTGCTTCTCGCCAACTTATTCGATAGTACGTTTTGTTTTTTTAAAAATTTTAACGTCCAATTGTCTGTTGTTGTTTAATTCCTAGATCGGATTAAAGGAAAAGGAGGCAACCGGTGATTTCACTCCTACCGCACACATGGATGCTTTGCACGACACTCTAGGAAAGGACCATAGTGGTCGTGTGAGGGGCGTGGGAGGTGTCCGCCTCGGCGTGCGAAAGGTATATGGTGAACAATACACTACAACGTCAAAATCAAGTGCAAGTAGTGTGAATTCGGCGTCGGTAGATGTGGAGGCTATCAAATCTGCAATTCGGGAGGAGCTTAGAGAGGAGATGACACATAACTTCAATGCTATGATAGAGCAAATGGGTTTACCGACCTTCCCATTGAAGAAAGGTAGTGATGTTCCATCTAGCCAGCCGATCGGTGTTCCACAAACATCGGATAATCAAACGATACCTGCACCTGATCCACCAATACCCGAGTTGAAGGTAATCACTGTATTTGGTTTAATTTATCACGCTTAATCACTGTGCTTTATTAATTAACTATGTATTGTCCCTAAGTGCATGCAATTCTAAATGTAATGTTGTTTCATCGCTTAACTATTAATGACTTGTTTTGATTCAAAGGAGGAGACCCCATGCCGACTATTAGTTCAAGAAAATGATTCTGATAGTCTGATTGTGGTAGCTAGTGGCCATGCACAACCTCCTGGTGATCGAGTACGAGTGCATCACCAGATAGTGAACAATGATCACTATGTGGTGAGCATCGACTACATTGAGCCTGGTTTTGAAGACTTAGGTCTTCCGATGCCAAAACCAGAGGTTAGTCTACATACACTGAGTGACGCCCATGGTAGTTATGTTTTGTGGCCGCGTGCATGGGTGCGATTTTCAGATGAGGTACACCGATAAACATACATATATATATATATGCGTTAATTTATGTAATAATCAACTCCGATTATATTACTTTTCTATGTCATATATATAATAATTGGTAATATTCTTATTATTACTTTTTACTAGGTTTCAAGGAAGGCTGGTTCACATGACAAGAAGGCTAAAAAGGTCGGTTCACCAAACAAGATGGCTAAGGAGGCAATTGGACGTGCTGAAATTGAACCAAATGTGTTCGATGACCAAGTTAGTATGTCAAATAATCCACTTCTCGAGCCGTTGGTGGTGCAAGGCCTTACTAAGGCATGTTATTGGTTGCATGAGTGTGTTAGCGATTTGCCCGAGACTGCTCCAATACATGTTCCTTTGGGGAAGGTACAATTCAACTACGCTGATGAGTCATCTACATAGATTTCCTAAGACGATGTTAAAGAATTCTTACGTGGAGAAATGTTGAGCGGAACAATGATACAAGCTTTCATGAGGTGATACATATCTTACTTTACAAGTTTATAATAGTTTTCAACTTCCATGATAAGTATGTTTACTTTTTATTATATGCTTTCTCAGGTTATTGTGTACTGAATTGAATGAAAAAAAGAGTGAGACAAAGATTGGTTGGTTATGTCCAAGTATGATGCGAGATGACAATTGTTTAAAAAACAAAACCGATGTGAAAGAATATCTCGATACTAGTTTCAAACAATCACATCGGTTAGAAGAGAAGTTCATCCTTGTTCCATATATTGAAGCGTAAGCTTCTTACACCAAACTTGATGCTTTACTTTATTTTCTATAACTTCATTTCCTTGTTTAGGAGAGTTCATTCTTGTTCCATATATCGATAACAAAATTCACCGAATTGTTGAATAAGTAACTTTATATTATTTCCTTATATAGTCTCCATTGGACGCTCATTGTGATATATTTGTCAAATAATCACGTCTACCACTTTGATTCTCTTCGTCGACAACCACCACGGAGCTTACTAGTCAAGTCACTATTCAATAGGTAACTTAACTAGAACAATATGTGTATCTAATATTACACATTTATATATATATATATATATATATATATATATAATAAACATCTTATAATGTATTGATGTAGTGTGATGAAGCAAAGATTATGGACTTGGACTTCGATTAGGAAAAGCTCCTCTTTGGATATCAGTTGAGGTAACTACTTTGGTGAATCTTATGTCGAACCATTTATTTTCATATACTCTAAATTTAACATGAATGTTTTTGGATGTTTAAATTTGGTGAATTTCAGTGTCCGCAACAAAAGAATGGTGTTGATTGTGGCTATTACGCATCGTACGGTACATGTTTGATATAGTCAACCGTTGTACCGACATCGATTATCTTCAAAAGGTATGTAACTAATTAGTTTATTTAATTTAGATTAAATTGATAGGTAAGAATTAGTTTATTTTGGAAATTGTAGCATAAATTAACTATAATCATATCGACCCCGAAACTAACCCAAAACTTGAACTCTAATATTTTGCTCCTAAATTTCACATTAACACTTCAAGTATGCATAAAGTAAGTGGTGTGTGTTAGTTTTGCTCCTATATATAACACGTAGCTAGTTTTGGGAAGTGAAATAGCTCAAATTCACAAAAAACGACCCCGAAACGAACCTAAATATTGAACTTCTAATCTTTTGCACCTAAATATGACATTAACACTTCAACTATGCATAAAGTAAGTGGTGTGTGTTAGTTTTGCTCCTATATGTAACATGTAGCTAGTTTTGGGAAGTGAAATAGCTCAAATTCACAAAATTCGACCCTGAAATGAACCTAAAAATTGAACTTCTAATCTTATGCACCTAAATTTGATATTAACACTTCAAGTATGCATAAAGTAAGTGGTGTGTGATAGTTTTGCTCCTATATGTAACATGTAGCTAGTTTTGGGAAGTGAAATAGCTCAAATTCACAAAAAACGACCCCGAAACGAACCTAAAAATTGAACTTCTAATCTTTTGCACCTAAATATGACATTAACACTTCAACTATGCATAAAGTAAGTGGTGTGTGTTAGTTTTGCTCCTATATGTAACATGTAGCTAGTTTTGGGAAGTGCGAAATAGCTCAAATTCACAAAAATCGACCCCGAAACGAACCTAAAAATTAAACTTCTAATCTTTTGCACCTAAATATGACATTAACACTTCAACTATGCATAAAGTAAGTGGTGTGTTAGTTTTGCTCCTATATGTAACATGTAGCTAGTTTTGGGAAGTGAAATAGCTCAAATTCACAAAAATCGTCCCCGAAACGAACCTAAAAATTGAACTTCTAATCTTTTGAACCTAAATTTGATATTAACACTTCAACTATGCATAAAGTAAGTGGTGTGTGTTAGTTTTGCTCCTATATATGTAACATGTAGCTAGTTTTGGGAAGTGAAATAGCTCAAATTCACAAAAATCGTCCCCGAAACAAACCTAAAAATTGAACTTCTAATCTTGTGCACCTAAATTTGACATTAACACTTCAAGTATGCATAAAATAAGTGGTGTGTGTTAGTTTTGCTCCTATATATAACATGCATGTAGTTAGTTTTGGGATGTAAAATAGCTCAAATTCACAAAAATCGACAAAATCAACTCGAAAATTGGTTGTTTAATTAGCTAATTGCAAGAGTTAGTTGTTATTATATATTGTAAATGTTTGACTTGATCTTATTAATTTATTATATTCATATTATTGCAAGGTTTACATGGATGACGAATCACCAAGGTTGGATGAATTCACAATTGAAGAATTGGATGAAGTTCGAAACAAGTTGGCAACCTACATTTGTGAAGATTGTCTATGATACATTGGTTAGGAAATTGCAAGAACTAGCTAGAAGTTCGAAACAAGTTGGCAAGCTATTCGGTTGTTGCGTTAATGTAGCTTTTTGTATTAGGATTAATATAATTTTGCCTTAATATGTACTCTTTAACATTATTATTATATATATATAATTATTACATATATAATTGGGAACTCTATATATATATATATATGCATTATGAGGTTTGTAATATGGTACAAAGCAAAGCAGCAAGGAACCAGCGACACAGGGAACGAGCGCATATATAATACTCCCTCTGTTTTTTTTTATCCTTCTCACTTTCCTGTGCGCGTCTCCCAATGGACATCTTTGAACTTAAATATCTTTCATTATATATTAGTAAAAATTATAACGATTGAATATTAATAACGTACTAATTGAGACGAATCAAACAAGACCCCACATGACTATATTTTTTCTTATAAATTGAAAAAATTGAGAAAATTCTCTCTAAGTATGAATAGTGCCAAGATTCCAAGTGAGAAAGATAAAAAAAACAAAGGGAGTATTATATAGCTGAATTTAAAAAAAAATTACAAAAGGGCTGCGGTTAATAGGGAAAACCGCAGCCCTTGGCCAAATAAGGGATGCGGTTAATTGGGAAAACTGCAGCCCTTAATTCACCAAGGGCTGCGGTTTTCCCAGTTAACCGCAGCCCTTATTTGGCCAAGGGCTGCGGTTTTCTTACGACCGCAGCCCTTAATTCTCCAAGGGTTGCGGTTCGTAACCGCAGCCCTTCCTATATGCTAAGGGCTGCTACTCTAATTGCTGCATGCGGTCAAAAAACGCAGCCCTTAGGCCACTTTTGACCGCAGCCCTTAGGCTTTTTTCCTCTAGTGGGGAGACATCCCTCAAGAGTTTGGAGACGTGGTTTACGGGCTCCATTCGTGTTCCTTCCCTGAGTTACATATTTTGATGCTAAAGTATTGAGAAAAAAATTGAGTTATGTTTGATAATGATGCCGATATAGCAAGATAATTTATGGAAAGCATTTGGAAAGTTAATATATTCTTTGATATATTACATTTGCATCCTTGGTATCTATAAAGGAGTATCTCTTTACTCTGAGCACTTTACTCTGAGCAAGTATAAAAACTTTTGAGAAGTATGCGGAATCTTTGATTTTTTTCTTTGACGAAAAGATATCCTTTCGTGATTTTGTTTTAATTAAGTACATTGATCTGAGGTATGAAAGTTCACCTGTTAAGGCCATTTCTTTATTACGCATTTATTTTCTATAAGGTCACACTTAACAACTTGAATATTTTTTAAGCCACCAAAGAGAGAATTTTTGGTTGGACAGTGTGTACTCAGTTTTGTTGATTTTGTTCTTGGAACCTATCCTGGTGGGGGCAGCGTTCAATGTTAGTGACTTTTCCAGGAAATGTGGAAACTAGCTCCGGTGTATTTAAGGATCATAAGTGTTATAAGAGATGCTTTACGGATGAGCTATGGTGGAGATTATATAGTGTTATAGAAAGGAATGTTAGTGTTTTATTGTATTATATCGAAGATTCGATTGATCATTTCATGTAATTATATTTATATTTTGGGATATTGTTGTGGGCCCATGACCCGCAGGTCCAAGATCGATTTGTAAAGTTTTGTTTCCGCTGCAAATAAATGTAAATTTGAGGTTTATTAAGTGTCAACCTAGATTAAGGAATCTTAAGTGTGATTAGCTAGCAGCTCGGAAGTGCGGTTGTTACAACCCATGTGACTTTTATCTTCTAACAAGATATATTCTTCACGTTAACATCTCAGTATTCCAAAATTTATTACTTTATAATTCAAATAGAGTTATTAATTATGTGAACTTCATTGGCGAGTCTTTGGTTGTGACCCAACACTCTATTTCTTAATACTTGCCACATATTCCTTATCGCGATGTTTTACAATACTTGCAACATTTTTTTTGTAATCTTTTACAAGAAGAAAGCTTAATTTATTATATAAGCACATGGGGCCTAATTCACTCTATCTCTCCCTCCTTGGTTCATGCGCCACTTATACATGTTGCAAGTATTGAGAGTAAAAAAAACTATTAAACAAAAATCTATTCATCAATTTTTTTAAAAATACATTCATGTGAGATCAAAACCCAATTACCCACCCGAAAAGAGAAACAAACACAAGTACTCCAACCCAACTTTAATGCAATTAGACTTCTTCCAAATGTGGAGTGTCACAACTTACAATAATAATAACACCATACCATACCATTAAAGGATATACTAATCATCACACCCAAAAAAAAAAAAAAATACTAATCCAAAGTAAGAAACTAGTAGAGAAAAAAGGGCACCCTCGTAATTACATTTCAATCCCAAACGCACATTTAACCAAAAAAACTTCAGACACCTTCAAAGGAAAAAAAAATTCCTCATTTCTTCCTCCCTCCCTTCTCTCAAACTCGGTAGAAATCCCACCCCACCTCAGCACCGATCCGAGTTAACTGACTCCAGAGCCGGTTTCCACGGCTTCGGAGGTGATCTTCAGAGGCCAAGAAGAATGTCACCTGAACTCCGAACCATACTCACCCAAACCACATTGGCTTCCTCAGCCATGTTGTCATATTTATCTTGCCTCTTAGTTCTCAAAAGATTCTCAAACACAAGCTTTTGTTTCGGATTCTTAAGCAACTCAACATGAACATCTTTCTAAGGAGACACTAACAATGCACAAACATCAGTTCATGACCCTCATGGCCTCATCACCACAAAAAGAGCAACCAGAGGAAAAGACCTCGTGCCAAATAACGGAGCCACAAACCTTACCTCCTGCCCTTACAATTTCAGCATATTCAGGTAAAGGTTGAGTAATATCAACATGAATGCATGCACGAGCAAACCGAATCTTGTTTCTCAAAAGATAATTCTGATCAAGCTTCACCAAAGAACCAACATTATTGGAAGTAAAGATATTAGCAACAGAATCATAATTCAGCAATTCAGTAGGGAAATGAGGAATCCTAGCCCATAAATCAACCCATTTTATCTCCTCACAAAATGGGTCAAATTCAGACTTCCAAGGCTGGATCACAAACAATTCACCCTGAACATGCCAGGGTCTATCACTCCACACCAAGAAACAGTCATTAGGATTAGCAAACCTAATCATAATCTAATTATTTCCCATCTCCAAAAATTCTATCTCACCCTTCACAAAACTTCCAGTCAGCCTTTGTCCTGGAGATAATGGTTCTCAAGTCTATTGGAGAGCCCAATATTTTGCCAACTAACAAGACTTAGACAACTCCTCAATGTCCTTTTGGAGTTGAGGGAGATCATCTAGGATCTGAGATTGAGGGAAAACAGCAGGAAAAGGGGGGTCTAAAGCAAGAACATCCCTTCCCGTAACATTATTATCAAAAAGGGCAAAGATAACATGAACTTCTACTTCCTTAGAGGAAGATTCAATACAAAACTCAGCATTAACACTAGAAAGCAAAACTTTTTTAAACAACTGGTCACTTTCCATGATAATAGAAATTCCACTCACAAGAAGAAGAAAGCTAATAAATGTATAGAGAAAAAACCGAGTAAGAGATAAAAGAGAAAGGGACTTACCAAAATACTTATGAACAACCTTTATAGTAATTAGGGTTAGAACACCAACCTTTACTGATCTTACCAACTCCTGATAGATGAAGGATATATTCTATCACATTTAATGCTTGAACTCTCATAATGTCCAAAAGGACAAAACTTTTAACACGATGCAAATTCCGCCACCAGCACGACTCCCTCAAATTGAATAACTAGACAACAACAACAAAGAACATCCTCACAAGAAATAAACCACTCTTCAGAACCATAAATGCACTGCACCAGCAACCCCTACTAAAATCCCCTAATTTAAACTTAAACCCTAGGAACCATAATATTTTAATACTAAATGCTACTGAGAGCCTACTAAATCGCACATTTTTTGTACAATTAAAGCCAAAACTGCACTCATACACTATATTATGGAATAAATTATAGTTTTTATACTGACAAACTTCAATTTCTGCTTTACCAACCTCATCGAAGTAAATTGGCCATAATACGCTTCGATAATGCAGGTAATGATGAAATACTGCAAGATTAGATTTAGAAACTTACTAATACCGCGCAATTTAGAAACTAGGAACAGAGAAATTAGTTGGATGGTGAGATTGGCTGGGAAGCGAAGAGTTTTTCTAGGGTTTGGGGCAATAGAATTGGGGCTTTTTTTAGGGTCATTTTCTCTCTTTCTCTCTCTCTTCTTTCTCTCTCATCATTTTGTTTGTTTTGCTCTATACTCTATTTCTTAATACTTGCAACATATTCCTTATCGTGATGCTTTACAATACTTGCACCATTTTTTTGGTAATATTTTACAAGAAGAAAGCTTAATTTATTTTTTAAACACATGGGGCGTAATTCACGCTATCTCTTCCTCCTTGGTTCATGTGCCGCTTATAAACGTTGCAAGTAAACTATTAAACAAAAATCTATTCATCAATTTTTTTAAAATTACATTCATGTGAGATCAAAACCCAATTACCCACCCGAAAAGAGAAACAAACACAAGTAGTCCAACCCAACTTTAATGCAATTAAACTTCTTCCAAATGTGGAGTGTCACAACTTACAATAATAACTAGTTTTCTTTCCCGGGCGATGCCTCGGGTCAGTTACAATAAACAAATACGTTATTATTTTTAAATTTCATAATTTATTTTGTTACTTTTCGTATTTTTTATCAATTAAAAAATTGAAAAATTCACGTCACGATGTGATAAATAAAAAAAAATTGAATGGTTTGAGTTTGAAAACAATACCTTAAAAGAAATTGTGGTAAGAGAATATGACATCAATATTCTCTTGTAAGTTACGAATAAGTGTGTTATAGATATATATACTTGTTTAAGTCTTTTTAGTTATGTATAATTATTACAAGACTTTATCATATTTTATTTGAAACATTAGACAACAAAGTCATAGTGTATTGATGGTTAAGCTCTTAATTTTCATTTTAAAGGTCACGTGTTCGATACCTTGCACTTTGAGGATAGTGTCACGTGGTACATAGACTTTCTTTCGCACGCCTTTTAATATATTTGTATAGATAACACCATACCATACCATACCATTAAAGAATATACTAATCATCACACAAAAAAAAAAAATACTAATCCAAAGTAAGAAAGTAGTAGAGAAAATAAGGGGCACCCTCGTAATTACATTTCAATCCCAAACGCATATTTAACCAAAAAAAAAAACTTGAGACACCTTCAAAGGAAAAAAAAATCCTCATTTCTTCCTCCCTCCCTTCTCTCAAACTCGGTAGAAATCCCAGCCCAACTCAGCATCGATCCTAGTTAATTGACTCCAGAGCCGATTTCCATGGCTTCGGAGCTGATCTTCAGAGGCCACGAAGAATCTCACCTGAAATCCGAACCATACTCACCCAAACCTCAAAAACCATGGCTCAACGTCACTCGTCCTATTCACTACCTTCTTCGCGAACAACGCATCGTCTTTCTCTTCCTCGGCATTGCCATCGCCACTCTCATTTTCTCTCTCCTCCCAATCTCAACAACAACAACAACAACAACCAGCGTTCTCAACAACATGCAGGAGTCAATCGGGGGAGAATCGTTCCTTAGCACCGAGTCGACTCGGATGTTGAGTCACCGAGTTACGGACGGGTTCCGATCTGGGAAAGTTCCGCTCGGGGTGAAGCGAAAAGGGTTACGGATAGTTGTGACGGGTGGGGCCGGTTTTGTCGGATCACACCTTGTGGACCGTCTGATTGCGAGAGGTGATAGCGTGATCGTAGTGGATAATTTCTTCACTGGTAGGAAAGAGAATGTGATGCATCATTTTCGAAACCCTAGGTTTGAATTGATCCGACACGACGTCGTTGAACCTTTGTTGTTGGAAGTTGATCAGATCTATCATTTGGCTTGCCCTGCTTCCCCTGTTCATTACAAGCACAACCCCGTCAAAACTATCATATCCTTTTTTTTCTTTTTTCTTGTTGTTTTTATGTCTTTGATTTAATTTTTTTTATTTGGGAAAAACTAGGTGTGAAATTTGGTGTTTTTGAGTCTAAATTGATGTTTTTCATGCTAAGTTTTTCATTGGGTGTTTTTTTTGTTAAGTGAAAGAATTGGATTTTTTCGGGGGTGCATTTCGTTTTCTGGGGAATTTTCTAAGAAAAGTGTGATTTTATCTTTCTGGGTAATTGATCATGTATGGAATTTTTCTTCTACAACTTTTTCTTTGATTAGAACTGCATGTGGACCAGGTGTTCGACGTATTGCCTAAGAGAAAATTCTATGAATTTATGAAAGGATTTTTTTTTGGTATACAGAGCCGGTCAGAGCCTTAAACAAAAGGAGAATTTCTAGTTAATTCCCGAGATGAACGAATTTTGTAAATCAAATGACATTTTTTGTAATTATGATGCCCATTAATATAGTCGTATGCAGCCGTAGTTAGTTGAACATACAATCGAAGATTTGAGATATGTAGATGTGATTCGATCTCGGTTATTTGAAGTAGCATTGTAGCAATGTATTAAATCAATGTAAAATTCTTAACCAGATGAATTCACAAGACAAATGTGGTGGGAACATTGAACATGTTAGGATTAGCAAAGAGAGTAGGTGCAAGGTTTCTTCTAACAAGTACCAGTGAAGTTTATGGTGACCCATTGGAGCACCCTCAGAAAGAGACTTACTGGGGCAACGTTAATCCCATTGGTACTCCTCTTTCTCTCTCCTCCTTAATTTCCTTGCATTATCACATGGTTTGTGCATAGTTTTCTCACAAAATATGTGACGTATAAATATAATATAAAGTTTTTGGGTTGTATTTATTGTAATTGCAAAACATTTGTCGATGTGATATCGTGAGCGTTATGAATTTTGTTCAAGGTTCAATTTTGTCATTTCACATGTACAGTACTCTCATATAAATACTTTCTTTGTTTGAAAATACTTAGTACACTCCTCTAGACACGCTTGCCAACACATAATTTTAACTATTTATATATTCTGAACTTCTAAATGTAAAAATTATAAAAAGTTGATATTGTGGAAATATTCATCGAGACAATTCTAACAAGATCTCACCTGATTATATTCTTCCATATGTAAAAATCATAAAACACTATCAAAGGATTTTATGTATTATCTCAATCTATATTTACTTGCTACATTTCCTTTTGGGAAAAGCAAACTATTATTCTGATTTTTATTATAAGTAAAAGTAAAAGTATAGTCATGCCTAGTCTTATTAGATTCGATGTTTGATAATTTTTATTTGAATGGAATAAAAGATATTCATGTTTTTTAAAACTGTGCACAATCAAATGTAATAGCTAAATAAGTAAATAAGGGTGGAGGGAGTATGAAATTAGGAAAACATTTTCATGAAAATTTAGGTTAGCATAGACTTTATGAACTTTGCTAGCTTGCGCGGGAAAGTATGCCACGTGGACCTATTGTTCGTTGAGTGAAAAAAAAAAATAGTACAAAGACCACTTTTTTGGGTTTTTCCTGCTTTTTTCCCCACTTTTTGGGTTGTGGAAATTAAGGGAAATGAGCCACGTGGTAGTTGGTGGGTCTGAACATTTGTTTAGATCTGCTCAGATCTATCATGGAAAAACCCGTGATTTGCGGGACCACTAATCAAGGAGTTCTGTTTTCTAGTCTCAAGCAAGTTGTACCTAAATGGGGGCAGAACTGAAATTATTGTTAAACAAAGAATTAGCAGCAGAATTCCAATAAGTAATACAAGTCATTTTCTTCCATTTGCCTAACATATTAGACTTGGGATCTTTATTGACTTGCTCAATATGGCTGAGTTATTGCACATTGGCACTACATAGGGTTTTTCTTGATTTCATTTGGAGAGTTGTGGGTTCTAGATATTTGTACTTGTAAAAGAAAACTCTTGGTAGTAATTTTCTTAGAGTTGTGAAGTGACTTTCATCTTGGTAAAGTACTTCTCATTAGAATTGTATGAACTATTTTACTTGGACTTGGGTACTTGTGTGGGACAGGGGTATGGTGCAAGTGTCCGACGCTGAATTGTTCAAGTGCCATTTATATAGTGTAGCTTCGAGAATCCAACACGGGTATTTGAGGTTGAATGAAGAGTTAAGAGTTATATAGGTACGAATAATGATGCACCTATCACATTGGAAAATATACTTTTAAGTCAGTAATTTCTATGAAATAGCTTCACATTAACATACGGTGAGAACTAGGGAGAGGGGATATTCTAGGGCTGGTGACTTATTATATTTAGGAAAGTATCTTTTTAGCCCTTGTTTAGTTGAACTGAAAGGAAATGGAAAGAAAACAATTAAGGTAGGTGAATGGATTTAATTTAAACCATTCCATTCCATTGTTTGGTTGACTGTAAAATTTTGAAGGAAAGGTAATTGACTGATTTGATGCTAAAACATGATAAACTAAACTCCATATTTCTAAAAATATATCAATCACCAATTTGAAGCTAATAATGTTGATGATGAAGAACAAACATAACTTAAACAGAAAAACGTGGAAGAATTAAGCCAAAAATTTGTTGAAAAAAGGGAAATTCAAGCGAAATTGACAAAATTCTCGGTCAAATTTTTGGAAAATGAAAATCAAGAATTTCGCCCAAAAATTTGCAATCTGAAAAATTCAGAAACTGAAGTTCAAATGCTGAAGTTCCTATTAGAAAACGAAACCATTGAAATTTAAAAACAAAAAAGGATTTAATTATATGAAAATTGAATTTAATTTCTTAAATGTTTGTTGCTTTTGAAAATCTGAAAAATTGAAAATTTTGAATGTGAATAAAATTCCAATTTATTTTGCTGATACAGGGGAGGATTGAGAATTACCTTGCTTAAATTTGCCCAGAAATTTGAAATCTTTTGGTTGTAACCTATGAAAGAAATCAGATGAGAGAGAAAGAGAAGTATTGTTCAAGTTCTTTACTGTTGTCTTAGAGGAGGGAACATGCTTGTTACCGGCTTACCGCTCGATACGTTGCGGAATAAAATCAAGGGATTTGATTAAGGTTAAGTAACGGAATTGGTTTCCATAACTCTTCAACCAAACAAAGTAAAATAGAATCAATATTCCAATTCCGTTTCTAGCACCTGTTTTTCTTGAACCAAACAAGGGCTTAATGTATTAAATATTTGTAGTGTGAGGCAGTCGTCTCACCTAGGAGTCCAGGACTTCTTTGTTCATTAGTAGAATGCGAAAATATTAATTTTTTTGAATGTGTGTTGGGGTTGGGGAAGGGTGACGTGGAGCTAATAGATTTTTTCTTTTAAGGAAAGTATGTGTGTTCCTGCATTTGTTGTAGATCGTGGAGCATGTAATGACGTGTTTTTAATTAAAAAATTAATGGTAAGAATTTTGGTGGACGTGTTTTAGGTGTTCGAAGTTGTTATGATGAGGGAAAGCGTACGGCAGAGACATTGGCCATGGACTACCACCGAGGCGCTGATGTTGAGGTCGGTACCGATTCAACTAATTAAATATTTTTGAGATCCAGCAACTAATCAGTGATCTATTTTAAAATTATACTTTGGGCAGCTTCTTGTTTTCTAATGTTTGTCATTCTCTACAGGTGAGAATTGCTAGGATTTTCAACACTTATGGGCCTCGGATGTGCATTGATGATGGTCGCGTTGTTAGCAACTTTGTTGCACAGGTAACAAGAAAATTACATGCTTCTCTTTTAATAGATAAGTAGATCACGCTTATTTTGTACTCTGTCTGAACTTGATTTGGTTCTAAATTTAACTGAGACATATTTCAGGCACTGAGGAAAGTTCCCATGACTGTTTATGGTGATGGTAAGCAAACCAGGAGTTTCCAGTTTGTTTCTGACTTGGTAAGTTTTTCTCTTCGATTGCAGCCGGTTGTTCTTTACCTTTCGTTAGCACAGCTTGTTAATTACAATGAGTTTCTTTCTACTATATGTTTGATGATTTGTCTGTAGAGTGGTATCTTGATATGCTAAGCATCTTCTTTTACAAGGATCATTTTAATCATTAAGCCATAGTTTACCACTCCTTCCGTTTCTTTTTAATTGCCACATTGTGTTATGCACAAGAGTCTAGGCAACGTCACTTTCAAGCTTTGTGGAGAGTACTTTTTGACACATTTAGGCTCCGTTTGGTAAGGCATAAAACATTTTTCTCGAAAACTATTTTCCTCTATTTTCAATTTTACATTGTTTGGTTTGCAAAGGAGTGTAAAACTATTTTCCCTAGGAGTAAAATTGTTCTCCCAATGATGGAAAGCCATTTTCCCTTCCTTTTCCTTATCTCTTTTGTACACTCCTCTCACTACCTCCTTACTTTTCCTTTCATTTTCCTTTTGTTTCATTATTTTTCTTATATGGAACTAAACAACGGAAAATTAATTATGGAATTGTGCTTTCCATTGTAAATTGTTATCCATGAAATCATTTTACAATGAAAATGTCTTAAAATCAAACAAATTGAGCCTTAATGTAAAATATGATGGGGGAAAAGTAAAAAAAGAATACTTTTTGGTGCAAAAAGAGGAAAACATTTATGATAGTATTACTTTTTGGCGGGTCAATTACCCCAAATAAGGAAAGTTTAAACAATGTAGCAATTAAAAATAAACAACCATTTAAGGAAAATGTAGCAATTAAAAAAACGGAGGGAGTAGATGGTGGGTTGATCCCATGTGAAATGGCATCTATACTTTCAAAAAATGGTTTTATTAGTACAACTTTTATGCTTGTGGTGGTTGTGATGAACTGGTGATGTCTAGGTATGCTGCGTAAAACTGAAGTCTATAAGATTTATCGATCTTTTTTTAATGTATGTTGGGATAGAAAGTTAATGGTAATAATTGAGAATCAAATGTGGATTGGAAAAGAATAATATTCGGGTGATTTTAAGAATTAATTGTAGTTGTTTCTACTTTGTTCTTCAACAACAAAAAGAAATAAATGTTGAACATTAGTAAAATGCATGGCTGAGCTTTGAAGCGAGCCATCTCAATAATAATAATAAAGTTGCGCCCTTTATGGAGATAACTTAATTAACATAAGAAAAGGGTCCCTGCCTGTTACCAGTATCAATGTTATATTATTTTAGTGCATTTGTAGGTTTCAACAGAAGGATTTGCCTTCTTTTGTGCTGAAATAGTTCTGCGCACTGAATATGGTGATCTATAGCACTAGTATTTTATGTTGAACTTGCACATGGTCCCCTTTTAATACAACCTTTGCCTGTACGTTTATCTTTAATGAGTTTGTCCTTTTTCCTACATCAAGTAGTTGAAACTTATGTTAATAGTGAAGTTTGATAGAAAAAATATCTTAAGTTGCCGTGCGTTTTACTTTAAAATGTTCTACTTTAATCTAATTTCTTTTTAAACATCAGGGATTTTTACTAGATATTTATGTAATCTGTTTTTGCATAACAGGTTGAGGGTCTAATGCGCCTTATGGAAGGTGAACATGTGGGTCCTTTCAATCTAGGGAATCCTGGTGAATTTACCATGCTTGAACTTGCCAAGGTACTCTGTCAAATTCTTTTCCTTGGCACATTTTTTATCGTTATATAATTCTCCTTGTCGGTGTTAGTTTCTACCAAATTTTTCAAACTTTGGATCGTTATCGCTGTTCCATTATGAGGACTCTTCACCAACCTTCGGGCCACCTTGAATGTCCTATGCCCTTTATTGCATTTGTCGTCTCCAGAAAGATGTCCTACCATGTACTGCTACTAATATGTAGTAGGTGTATTTACTTTGGTATTGCCAACCAATAGACATTACGTGGCTTGAGGTCAATGACTACTCCGCAGTGTAGAACATGGAAAAGTAAAAGTCTTGTTTACCATGTAGAAAATATAATTGGTACCTAATATATGGGTGATGAACAAGTGCCAAACCCATCCTCCATCATACATGGAGGACCTTTTGACTTATCTTTCTAGTGTTCTTACCAAAACTGCCCCTCCATGTAGGGTGGATTCCCTTAACTAGAAAAAAACAAAAAATAAGTGTCAGGGTTGATTAGGTCCAATTAGGTTTAAACATAAAGTGAAACAGAACTGATTAGGTCCTTGAGGTGTAAGAAGTTCAGTTCAGATAAGTTCATATGAAGGGAACGCACCCTTAGTTACCAACTTACTATATACCACCCTTATATATATCCATAATATTTAAAAAATTCCAATATTAGAGATAGATGTATGCAGGCCCCCCCCCCCCACCCCCCACAAGATTCAATCTGTTCTCGTTTCAAACATCTATTTGTTTGTTTTTCAGGTGGTCCAGGAAACAATAGATCCAAATGCAAAGATAGAATTTAAACCTAACACAGAGGATGATCCCCACAAGAGGAAGCCTGACATCTCTAAGGCCAAAGAGTTGCTCGGCTGGGAGCCTAAGATTGCACTTCGAAAAGGTCTACCTATGATGGTTTCTGACTTCAGGCAGCGTATTTTTGGTGACCAGAAGGGAGGAGATACCACCGCGTTCTAAGATCTCTTCAACTTTTGTGTCTTTGAGCAATTCCGGCACATAAAAAGATCTCGGCTCCATTTCTCCCCTAACTATCTACTGTATACCATCGCAAGGCTCGAGTAGTATCTCAAGGCTCAAGTAGTTGCAGATTTGGCCCCCAATTGGTTTCCTTTTCTCAGAGTATAGATATGTAGAGTTTATATAGCCTTCAGCATTTATATTATATATTGTCCTATTTTTGTTCTTTTTTGCTGATATTCATGTAGACGCTGCATTAATACTATTCAGTATTCAGTTTATTTACATCTCTGGCAGGTTATTCTTTAATGGTTATAATAACATAAATCGATTATAGTTAGTTGTACTTTGTTTTTGGTGCACTGTTCTCTCTCTGTTCCCCTACCCCTTCAACCTAACATTTTGTCGATTGTAGCCACTCAATTGTTGATAAATCTTATGACCGTTGGTATATTTTCAAGAAATTTGGAATAGAGTTCCAGTCTACCCCGACTTTGCATCACGTCCACAAACAAAATGGTTGATTAAGATTGATAAGCTTAATTTGGTCAAGGCTTTTCCTAAACTGTCAATTCTAATACAAACATCTAAGAAGTTTCAGATCTAATTTTATCATTACTTGTAAAAGTGATATGTGCATTATATGCGCATTTCACATGAATTTTAAGTTTCTGTTTCCGTCCGAAATTAATGGTCCGTACTCGCATATACTTCCGTTGATCTAGGATCTTTATTGTTTTTTGCCTTTTTTTAATTGTAGGTAGATAAAATTTGTGGCACAAATTTGTATGAAAGGAAATTGTAGAGTTAATTGGGTGTGTAGGGTGCATGGTCTAATTGTACAGAAAATTTTTGCCATAAATAATAAAAGATATGCGGCAAATAAATTGTAACATCCAAAAAGAAATTGTGGCAATTATTTTAGGTCGAAGGAGGTATCCTTTACAAATGTTTGTAAGGGCTAGTTCTCGAAAATTAAATACAAAGGTTTCACCAATTGCTATGTTTGTCCTCCTTACTAATTAATATAATTTGGTCTATACTTTGCTAAAAAATTTACCCTTCTCGTCCCTTATATTTCTTACAACAAATCTCTAATTTTCATCCCTTTTTTAGTAGTTAAAACTAATTGTTATTCAAAGATAATTATTCATTACATTTTATGACATTAATATGAAATTTTACACAATATTAGAGGAATTACGAAAAAATCTGAATCAACATTCTACCAAAGATAAGTAGTGGTAGTAAAAACTAACAAGTAGTAAGCAAAAAGTATAAGACTGAGTGATACACCTTTTTTAAGAAAATTTGACGATACAATATTGACAAATTAATCTCAATAGACTTGTGAGTTATGACCCGTTAAATGGTTAGAACTATAAGAAAAATTCGTCTTTTCCTTCCTCGTCATCATTACCACCACAAGTCCAGGTGCAGCTCAAATTCTCGAATCATGTACTAATCTTTGTTTATTCACAGCGCAAGTCCAAGGAAAGCTCAATTCTTAAATGATGTACTGAACACTTTTTTTTTTTGAAGGATGTACGGGACATTTTTTGTTCATAGTAGTGTTGTTATTGTATTCCATCCACAAATGTTGTATATTGTGATTTAAAATTATCATCTTATAGATAAAAGATTATGGATTTATGGTAATACTTAAATTTTCATATACATCACTACGATTCAATATGCTACGATTAGAGATAAGTGTACTTCATTTTTTTTGTTGAATTACAACAAAAATATATTGCCAAAAACAATGTTCATGTCAATTATCATTTATGTACTACGCATTACCACCACAAGGCCACAACTTCATTATGGTCTCCTCCAACAATAAGGGGAAGGGAGAGAGCGAGTGAGGTGATAAGAGCGGGTAGTGGAAGTGGTTTTGAGAAAGGAAAGTTGTGAAGAGGCGCAACAAAATACGATGAGTAAGAGGAGACAATAATGGTTTTAATGAGAACATGAAGCAATGGCAGAGAACGGGATGAATTGGATGAGAGTTAACAATGATGGTTTCGGGCTGGGAGCAATATTGAGGTAAATATGAGATTGGATGGGGCGATAGAGGAAAAGAGAGAAGTGTGGGTGTGTGTATAGGTTTTATTGGGAGTAGAGGTAAGAGTATATGGTTAGGTTTTTAGAAAGCAATGGCAGGCGACAAGGCGATGATTGGTAGGTTGGGAATAAATGAGGAGTGAAATTAGATTTTGAGGGGTTTTGGAGTGTAAAATGTAGTATATGGTAAAATTTACTTCCTCCGTTCCGAATTAAATGCAACAAATCCACTATTTCACTATTGACGCTTTTCACTGTAACTAAGATTTGTGAGTTATACATAGTGAAAACATAGTCAAGTGGAATCTTGTTAGATTCGTCTCATGACGTGCTTTCATAAAATGTAATTTTTTTAATTTTACTTATATGTAATTATAGATATTTGTAATCAAAAATAATGCCTCGACACGCGTAAAAGTGGATTTGTTGCATTTAATTCGGAACGGAGGAAGTATTCAACATCTAGAGGACCAGAATATACGGTTGAAATTCCTCCTAACAAGTAATTACTATGCTACATTAAAAAAAAAAAAAAAAAATCAATGCACGTCTAAAATATAGTAGTATATGGTGAAACCTTATAAAATTACAACTCATTTGGTTGCACATGAGAAGTTACAATTCCAAGGAATTTGCTACATTGAAGGATACGAAATGAGAACATTGTGTTTGTTTGAACTCGAGAACTTTTAACTTCCTCCCAGACCTCCAAGAAGTACTAATAAGTAATAAATAGTACATTTTAGAGACAAGGTCAACTATGGTTCGCATTCTGCAAAACCAAGCAAAATTGGAACATCGCATGTGACCAGGATAGCAACATAGATGCAGATTTCACAAGACTTGAATTTCTAGCCTCTGATCAAAAGTAACTCAGGCATACTTTATGTACTGCCGCAGCAAAGTTGAAGTACTTTTGAGAACAAAAGTTTTACTTAGGTAATACTCCTACTACTCAGATTAACAGTACAAATGCACCATATATATCTTGGAAAGAACCCACAGCCCACAACTATCACAGGTACGTCGGGAGCTGCAATTTTATTTGGGATTCCTGAGGACAATGATAACTGAGTCTCCTCGGAGGAACATCTTGCTGATAAACCTATCCCTATTCACTGGCTGGGCCTTTTTCTTCCCTTTCCCAGATTTTGGTACCAACAACATGCCAACAAAAAATTAGCTCCAATAATATGGCAACAATAATTTCACTATAATTAATTTCTCCACTCCCACTACCCCAAATTAACGTCAGTGACATTGTACGAATTTCGGAATCAACTTTTATGGGTTAAGACCAATTAACACAAACCTCAGTCCACATCTCCCTGACATTTTCAAGTACCATATTGCAATGACGATCAAAAGCTCTCACACGCCCAAGCAATTTCCTGTTATTTCGGCAATTAATAAGGACCTGGACAGGTAAGTTAGAAGATTTAGACATCAATCTCATAGCCATTACAAATGATGTAAAGATGAAAGAAGTACGAAAAAAAAAAACAAATTATAAGGATCGCAACTATCAAGAGGACCAGTAGATGCAACATGAAGATAAAGGAGGGGAAGTAGTTGGTTTGTACCTGTGTGTTATTCTTGACACTCATCATAAGCACAGAAAGAGGACCAGTATTAAACTCCTCCTCTTCGTTCTTGCCCTGCCAAAGTATATTCCCTCAGCAATATATACCAGATCAAATACTCATAGACAACTTGCATATATAGAGATAACAAGATCAATTGATCACACAAAGTCCCACAAGTTCCTCATGCATCAGTAAGGAAAGTAGAGAGTTGGGGATCATGGGGATTTACAATGAAGCAGAAGACCAAAAATGACTTGGCGGGAGGGAATTAAAAGGGATGTGAAGAAATTGGGTTTGTAAAAGCATGCATCAGCAGATAGATATATGATCATTGTGGACGAGCACATGGAATAATTTCTTAATTCATGCAGCCGACCCTATCTTTTGGGTTTAAGGCTTTGGTACTGTTGTAGTAAAATTTTAGAATGAAAGACATTTAGGTAGGCAATTTACCAGTATAATTCATGCAGAAGCCATTTCAATATGTAGTCCAAATTTCTCCAGGTGAATTTCAAAGAATCCTTTCTTCTAATATCGTAGCGAAGATGAATGAGCTAAAAAAAGAAAGTGAGAAAACTCAGTTTCATATAACATGTAAAGCACCGTTTACGATACATCAATTACTCAAGGATTTGACTAATTTACATATGTGCAGGCTCTAGATCAAATTTGCCATCATTCATTCTCAATAACATCCTGCCTGCAGTCCACGTATCATATGTTTTGGTGATGGTGGATTGCAAGAAGCATTCAGGAGTTTCAACATCTAGATACCAAAACAGATAGACCATATAATGAGACAGATGCATTCTTCGTAGTTTCAACATCTCAAATGAACGACCTAGATCAAATTAGCCCAAGCGCATCAATAGAAGATCACACTTTCAGATAGCCACATTAGATAGTGGAAAATAAAGCACTAATAATCAATTACTAGTCAAGGGCCATTGATGAATTGGTATAGATGCAGAAAGCAAATAGTACTTGCTGGGGCATCTTCCTCCATTGGTCGACTGAAAATGAAAAAAAAATAGAAAATGAAAATTAGTTAAAAATATATACCCTAGTAGGTACCACAGTAAGCTTTACAAATAAATCAAAAGTAGTTAGACTCACAACAAGGCCCATTACCCCATCCACCATGTTACCTAGTCAATATATACACTATACCTATAGCACCAACCATTGGAGAGGCCACATGTAGAGAAGCATCAACGAAATATCAGAGCATGCAACAGGAGAAATACCAACCAGTAACAAGGATTGATTTGATGATGGGTAGAATACAACATGCAGTAGAAACTGCACAAATGCACAATCTATCTTTTTCTTACCATAGTTTAGACTTCCGTGTCACGGTCTCATGGGTTGGCTTGATAGAAATCTGGTGCTAGTGCATAGCCGGCCCTATATGAGGCAACTCCCATGCTCATACTAAGACATGTTTTGGTGTAGGCTATATTGCTCGGACTCAAGTACTCTTGTTCGACGCGGGTACATATCCCAGTGTCGTACTCGACTATTTTGCGAAACTTTATCATGATTTTGGCACAAAAAGAAGTGTCGAGGATCCAACACGGGTACTTGAGGTGAAATGAATAGTCTAAGTAACATAGGTTGTAGGACATATGGGGTTGATCTAGCCTTGAAAAATAGCCCCGGGAATTCAGGTGCTCACAAGGACGACTGCGCTGTTCCCATAACATCCGGCTCTCACCCTTAGTTTTAAAAGGAGCTAGGCGCACTGAGGCGCTAGGCGCGAGGCGAAGAGAGGCGCAAAGCGAAGGGAGGTGCAAGGCGCACTTTTGATGCCAAAGGCCTTTAAAATCAATTAGAGAATAATTTAATACTCAAAAAGATATAAGTTGTTGTAACTAAAAATTATAAGCTATATACTCTTTGTAAAACCAGCTACTGTAAATTCATGGTTGCTATAATTTTAGTTTACCCATGAACTTTTTAAGAAAAAAAATCTTTACATTCTTATTTAAAATAAAAAAGAAAATCTGATGAGAGCTATCTTTGAAGAAGAAAAGTAGAGAAGGAAAAAGAAGAAAAACTTAGGAAACAGAAAAGGAAAAAGAAAAAAAAAACTAAGGAAAGAGGGAAGGAAAAAGAAAAAAAACAAAGGTAAAAAGAGAAAAGCACGTGACTACTAAAATATGAAGCATGAAGCCGTCATTATTTTTTTTTTTAAAAAAAAAAGAAAAGGGGATTGGGGTCCTAGTGTCTTGCAGCTCATAACTCACAGTAAATAAAAGCCATGAAGTAGTCGCACAAAGTAGAAAGACAAAAGAACAAAGAAAGAGAAAAGAACACGGGAGCAACTTTCTCGCCGGATGCCGGAAACCAAATATCTAGTACCGGAATTCATGGTAGATGGCCCGCCGGTTTCCTCTGTCACCTTTGGCGCGTTCACGGTCGTCAATTGCCACCAAACCATAAATTAGGGGTTTCTCCCAAATTAGGGTTAATAAAATTAGGGTTCAATTTTGTTGAAATTTAACGCAATTAACAAAGGGCCTTTGCTCGAAATTGGTGAATCAAAAGCCAAGTAAGTTTACATTTGAAAGATTTTTTGTTTTTTTGCTAATTCTCAGTTTAGATCTACTCTCAACCCTCATTCATGCGCCTCTTTACTCAAAGCTGTTAGGCGGTGCGCCTTGCGCCTTCCACAAAGGCGGCAAGAGGCGCGCGCACCTGAGTTTGAGGAGGCGGGCGCGCTTTTTAAAACTAAGCTCTCATCCATAATAAAACTTTATATGAGCTCTAGTAACATGGCCATATAGAATAAACAATGCATAATCTCTAGCAACAAGACCAAAAAAGTTTTTCTTAGTTTCGAAGAATATTTCAAGTTCATTGCACACATGTAGCACCCCTCCAAATCCCATACTAACCTAAGCTCAGTCTATTCTCCATAGCAAAATCAATTACTGTAAACAACTTTTATCACCAACCTTTTAGCTAAAGTCATGTGTGTCAAAACAAGTTAGCTGACCTAGCATGCATATAAGATTCATTCTTGCTTTTATAAAAGTAGAGATTGAATTCCTCATAACAAATTAGTACTCAAGCTAAATCAACAAAAGAAATTCAAGAGGTAAGCCTGGTATATTAATTTGAGTTCAGAAAAACCAAATCACAACCAAACTAATACAATGGCTTGAATACAAACTTATCCCAATGAAATTTGGGAGAAAAACGCACTTCTCATATCCATTAAAATTATTTAAATACACTACAAAAAAAAAACATGTTTACGAGAAAACCATGTAATTATTGGCTTCCCTCAATAAGTAGCAAAACGAGGATATATACTTTGAAATATATAGCTTATGCAAATGTCTATACAAGAAGCAACACAACCCTTGACATATCGGTAGATATCAGTCTTTTGCATCACCAGTTTCACAGCCATAACCCATATGATCATTAAAAAGGCAACAGAACAAACTTCTAATACAACTAAACATCATATCTTAGGCTACTCTAGGCATAATTAACTACATCAGACGCATTATCCTAATCTCCCAAAGATTCACCCTATAAATGACCTAATTATTTGACCTTTAATAGTACTAAACCTAATTTAACCTTCCCTAAAACTTAAAATCAACGCTGAAGCTACACAGAATTTGAAATTCCCCTTGTATTTAAGTAATGAACCACAAAATCATCATTTATGAAGGGTCCAGTTCAAGTTAGAATCAAACAATCTTGGTTAAAATCACAATAAAAAAAAAAAGGTAAAATTTACGAGAATAAGAGAGAAAAAGTTGGAATCACCTCATACTAAACCGCTGGATCTACAAACAGCAAACAATAAATCTAACAAAAACCTGCAATTAACAGAAACAAAACACTTAATTATTTACACGCTAGTAATCAAAGGGAAGAACATTCGAGCAAGAAATATAGCAAAATTGACAAAAATGTAGAAGCAACGAATTTACAGGGTCTAACGTAAGGGTTTTTCGTTTTTTGAGGAACGAGGAACTTCTTCGGCGAATGCAAATGCAATACGAGACAATTGGTATGTTTAAGGGCGGAAAAGGTGAGTGATGGGCTAAATCTGGTCATGTTGTATAGCTAGTGGTGTATGAAACAGATATAACCGCTGGGTCAACCTGATACTGACCTGATCTGACTTGATTTGAACCTGGTTCGACCTGTAAGGGTCAGTCCCCAGACCTGAACGAAACCTGACCTGGGATTACCCAGACCTGACCGGCACCTGACAAGATTATATTCTGACCTGACCATACAAACCTGCATTCAAAGTCGAACCTGATTGTACCCCATCAAATATTAACCAAAACCAACTAGACCCTATAAATACCCGATTCAACCCAATTTGTTTATAATTGACCCGAATTCAACTAGAATTCAATAGAACCAAATGTAATAAAATATGTCTAATTTGATCCAATTTTACCAACCTATTTTTGGATAAGTAAACCCAACAAAATTACTAAAAATTCAATTATTGTTCTATATCTAAGCTTGGAAACATATTTAATGGAGCTTGAATATAATGGGTTTTATAGTGCAACGCACAGGCTACCCAAGTTCCCAGAAGCAAGCTGTTGTGGACTAGTGGAACTTTCCACTTTAAAAAATAAATTTAATATCATTGTGGGACATTGGCTCACGTTTTGGATACTACACTTGATCTTAGCCAAAGGCTGAGAATGGTAGCTTATACCATATGCAGCAGTGCACTAGCCTTTTATAGTTTCTTCACAAGACATTCTTACTTATATCATCGATGTGGGACAATTTTTGTCGTTCATTTGTGCAATTCTGCTGTGCTCAAGTGTGAGCTATGACTAACTTGTTAGTACATAAACCATGGTGAAATATTAATGCAATTGAAATCAAGTAGATTGTTTACTTGATATTACATTATTACTGATAATTCTATCTTCAGCTTTTTGGTCGTTGACTTTTTGTTGTTACTTAAAGTAGTATAGCCTGCATAGGTTTCTTGGTGTAAATTTTTTATTTTTATTCATGATGTTAGAATTATGAGCATATGTAATTGTTAATGTTCATGAGTTCTATCTATATAATTATATTAAAAGGTGTTTCTATCTAAGGAACTGTGCCACATGGCACTCTCCAACTTATGTGCCACATGTGTATGATCTCATTAAAAATATTAATAATGTGTAGATACTAAGAATCGAACCCATGACCTTTGAAATAAAATGTAAGACTTTAACCACCAAACTACTACAATTTCAATGTTTAATGTTTCAAAGTAAAACATAAAGTTTTACAATTACATGTAACTATAAAGACATAGACAAGATTTTTGATCTCAAACACTTTTATTAACGTAATAACATTCTCTTACCCTAATTCAATTGAAGTTGTTTATTATATCCCCAATTCCGTAGAAGCTTTTTTTTAAAAAACATTATCATGCCATAACGTCTATTTTCCAATTTTGCACTAGATTGAAAATTGCGAAAAACTAATAAAATCAATTATGAAATTTATGAATAATAATATATTTGATAATTGTAACTGATGTGGGGCATCGCCCGGACCAAAATACTAGTTTTATTCTTATAATCAGGTTGGTTATTTAATTTTCAAAGGACAACAAAAATATATATTTTTTTCTAGAGGACCAAAAAAAAAAAAGTAAACGGATCGGATAATCTTACTAATATAGTTTGTTTATAGTCACATGTATACAAAGTTAAGAGAAGACCATAAACACTATACTTGTATTAAACTATAGTATAACATAAAGACAATTAACTTAGATAATCTTATAACTTATAACGACACGAGTAACTGACTAAATGTTAAGTTACCATATGGTTGTTAACAAGTTACTATCTAGTAACTAGTAAGTACTTGTTAACTTATTTACTTATGGTTGTTACTTGTTAACAGTTAACTTATTGATTTTACTTTTTATTAAGTTATGATTAGCTTTTATAGGGGAGAATGATTTGGAGGTATGTTGTTATGTTTATTATTATTATTGTGCAACTTTTGAACCCTCGTTATAATCACTTATACCTCATCTGAACCGTCTTGTAAACATATGAATGTCGGATTATCATTTGTTATAATATTGTAGCATATCAAGAGTCGTTATACTAATTTATAATCAATAGAGTATTAGATTGGTTTTACAATTATTTTGATACCAATTTTCTACTAAAATGATTAAACATATTGATAAAATAGTTTGTTTATACTTTATCATATATAGTCACAATATAATGCTTATACACCGCTTTATGTTTGTTATTGTTATTGCTATTATTAGCATTGTTGCTACTATTACTATTAGTATTTATATTGTTATTGTTAGTAATCCTGTTCTTATTTGTATTTATTGCTATTGTTAGCATTGTTACTATTATTGTTATTATTTGTATTATTATTATTATCATCGTTTTATGTTTATTATTATTACTATTTACATTATCATCATAGCTATTTACAAACTTATCTATCAATCATAATGCTTATAATAATAAATCATTAATATAAACCTTGGAATTGATCGTCTACTCGTTATTATTATCGTTGGTTACATTATATAATATTAGAACATATGAAGAGTTGTTCTACTCCTTTACTTATTAGAGTGGTTTTACGCAGTTGATTAGTCGAAATACGAGTTGACTAAGAGAATACACTAAACATTACGCTAAACAATATAGTGTTTTTATTAGTTTTTTGTTATCATCCATAGCTTTATCGCACACACACACATATATATATGTCGATCTTAATACTTTTAATAATATGATTCGTTTACAAAATCCATAAAAAAGTCAAAATTACCCGACCAGGAGTTAACCTTAGTTGAATTGACGTTCAATAGCGAATGGACCCGATGCTTCACAATGATCGAACTAAGGTCATTAGTAATTCAACCCGAGTACACGTGAAACACGACCTGCGCAAACCCGGTTAAAAAATGTTCGCGGGCAATCATACCCGGGAATGGATCGACTTGTAGACGGAACGCTCAGACCTGTCCGGCACCCGGTAATCCCATATGATTCAAATGTAATCGACCCAGTTGAACAAAACCTGACCAATCATGACCTGGGGCACTGACTGTTAGAATCCTAACCTGTCTGGGTCTGACCTGGTTCGCCGTGGGTATACCCAGAACCTGTTTTGACACCACTATGTATAGCCCATAAGTTAGACCTATCAATCCCGTCGATGAGGGTTAAGTTCAAACTCGAGGTAGGGTGTGTTTATCTCTCAGAGTCAATCCTAAACTTTAGACTTATTCCAGATTCATTTTAATTTTACACTTTATCCCTCAGACTCTCTATAAAGTTTAGCATATTATTTTATATTTAATTTATTTCAATTTTTTCTTTAACATTAGTTACATAAAATTTCATGAGGAATATATAGCTCAAATATTTACCAACTATTATATAATTAAAATGAAAATTTATTTAAGGATACATTGATTCTAATAATCCCATCTTTACCCCATCTTCTTATAACAGTCTCACATTTTAATTAACCGGTAATAATCATATTCAGAATTGCCAATTGTAATGAAGCCTCTAAGAATATGATCTTTCAATTTTAATTCTTATTAGGAAATTAATTAACTCTTGATATTGGCCAATTACAAGAATCAAACTATTTAAACTTATCAATTGGAAATTGTAGGCATGTTTTTATTTCGCCTATGCGGTGTGAGCGCGTATTTGACTAGCCCATTGTAAAGATTTTATTGAAAATGTTTTCGAAGTCGCCAACAAGTCTTTAAAGGAGACTCATAAACCTAATTGGATATTGGGAAACCGTAGGGAAAAATTATGGATTTATCCAATGTAGATTTCCTCGTCCTAACTCCATAGATGGTCAAAATGAACCAAAGATTGAGTTCTGTGAGGGTACGAATATGGTCATAATGAACCACGTTCGCCCATTGCTGGCCTCTACTAAATATCGATTCATGTCAAGTTTTATGCAATAGAATAACCAAATAATATTTTTGTGCACCCTAAAAATATTAGTGTAGGTTGGTTCAGGAAACACATAAAAGACTATTTTTTAATGATATGTTATTATGCAATCAAATTACAGGGAACCTAACAGGTTGTCCAAATTGATCTGATTAATGTTAGAACAGTTCTTTATATCTTGATTAACAAAACTAACATGTAGGTGATAAAAATATTAAACCAGCATAGAACAATCATATAATATGTTCAGAACAATCAGGCAAGCATATAATAATGTATGAAAATAAATAAAAAGAAGGAAGGATTAGAATGTACAGTAGAACAATTTTGTACCTAAGATCTACATTATGAAATAAATGGTTAGTAACTTCAATATAAAAATAGGAATTTATTCAAGGACCCTCAGGATTATACAATGGCTTGGGTCTACGAGATTGAGTATGAATGTCTGAAAGATTTGAATGTATGTATGAAAATATGTGTTTGTATGTCTGAAAGTATGAGTTTCTGTAGGGAGGTTTTGTAGAGAGGTTCGTAAATATATTCGTAGAGTTCAAAGTGTTTAAGTGTGAAAAACCGTCCTATAATTCGGAAAATCGAAGCCTATTTATAGGGAAAACGAATACGCGCTTCACGCCCATCTGCGCCAAGCGCAGGATGACGTGTCACGCGCAAATCCACTTGTCAGGCGCAGATTGGCGAGCCGGATATGACATGCCCAGTAGAAAGCGTACACGTGGTACGCGCTTTGAAAAAGATAAGAAAGAAAAAAATGCGTCTCACATAGAGAAGTGCGCTTGGCGCAGGACTTCGTATGACACATAAGTCTACGTGGCAGTCTTGTGCGCTTGGCACACTACTGTGTGCTAGGCGCGCGCTTAAGTGGCAGGAGACGTGCGCTCGGCGCAAATCTATGCGCTCAGCGCTGTCTGTTGCGCTCATCACACGTTGATGCGCTCAGCGCACCGCTTTGCTTTTGGCACGTTTTGACGACTTTTTGATAAAAAACGCGTTTTAAAGATTTTCTTTTATCTTTTAACTCCGAAAATCTGATTTTACGGGATAATAACCGATTTAATTATAAAAAATATCTTTGAAATATACCTGATCAACTCCAGCCCGGCCCGGCCCGGTTTTTGGGCGGGTTTGGGCAGTTTTTTTGGGCCCGGTCAAAATTTTTTTTTTTTGGGCGGGCTTTGGACAAGCAAAAAAACACTTTTTAGCCTAAATTTTGGGCCCGGCCCGTTTTGGCCCGCAAAAGCCCGCTCGGCCCGGCCCGAAATACCGGGCTTTGGGCACATTTTTTTTGGCCCGGATTTGGGCCCGGCCCGCAAGATGGGCACTTTTTTTTTGCGCGGCCCGGCCCGGTGTTTGATCAGGTCTACTTTGAAAATATTTATTTTATTGAAATAAAATAATTATTTATTATTAAATAATTAATTGGGCATTTTAAAAAATTGGGCTCAAAATACAATTAATTATCATGAATTAGTAATTGGGCTTTAAAATAGGACTTCAATACTTTTGGAAATAGTTTTGGGTTAGATTTTGGGACTGCTCTACCCTTGGGTCGGACCAATTAAGACCATGGTATGTTTCATCATCGGATCCTTAAATAGGGAGACACGATTATGTGTCTACAATAGCCCCCATTTTGACTAAGGTTCAGGAAATTGAAAGTCAAAGTATAAGGTGTCGGGACGAAGAACGATTCTAAACGCTCTGCAATTTAGAACTGATCTATACACGCCGGTCTCTGTGAAACAAAGTTAGTATGCAGGACAATAACTACAAGTAATCTGATTACCTGCAGAAGAAGATGTTAGCAGATAGGTGCAGACAACTCAGATAAAGTACACAATGATGCAATAATGCAAGCTTAGACTCTCTAAGGATGCATGAGACGCTATGCATGGATTAAGGTTATGCAAAGCTAAGGAAGATGACACGCTATGCAAGGCCAGTGTTATGCAAGACTAGGATGTATGTAATGCAATGCAAGGTCAAGGTTTTGCAAGGCTAGGAGATCTGGATATGTAGAATGATAGAAAGATCAGAATTAGATAGAGTGATTTTCGAAAACTATTTTTAGTACATAATCAGGGTCCGTAAACGAGGTCCGCATATTACAACTCTTCGAAAGTTTGATTCGAATTGGAGGAACCACCGCGTACATAGGAAGCTCCCACTTAGGGTAAGCTTGTCTTCAATTAGGTATTACAAGCTTTGATTGAAATGTAGTTGATCTGTCTTGAGCGTTCAAAGTTCTTCATTGGGGATTATTCTTTGGGAAGTCGATTTAGGCAAAGTCAGATATCGCCAGAGACCATGGGATTGTCGGAGAGTCCTTCAGGAAAAGGAGAGTTTGGACTGAAAAATAAAAAAGTTTAAATTTGTGAATTAAATAGATGTAGGTGGGAAAGGCTTTAACGAGGCTAGGTTCAGACTCTAGTCTATGTCGGGATCTAGAAAGAATATGCTCCTAAATTCTAGAAAGTCAAATCATTAGACCTTGATTAATTTTATTTTATTGAAGCGGTCGGACCTCGAAGTGACGATTCCTACGTATCCTTGCGGAATCAGACCATTCGTAGTTTTAAATTTTGATTTTTTTTTTTTTTTTTGTGCCCTAACTTTTGCCTAGGCCGCCCTTTCGGGTTTTCAACTTAGCAGGCTTGGATATACCTTGAAAAAGGAGTTAGGGTTGATGAAAGGTTGAAAGGTTTAAGACTTGAGGTTTTTGATGAAGATTCAATTTGTTGGGCAAAGTTAGGATCATGGATTTGAATTATATGGTTAGGATTTTGATGAACCGAAGGGATTTGAATAAAGGGGTAAAACTTGTGTGCAAGCCCCCTAGCTTGACTTATTTATTTCTTTGCCTTTGGCTTTTTCTTTTTGTCCTGTGCGTTTTCTTTTGCTAGCTTTTGCTTATTTTTTCGCACTTTGATTTTTTTTCACTTTTTTTGTTTTGCCTGGCATTGATTTTTTTTGTAATGAGGCTTGCACACAAGTATTTGGTTTAGGGTGTTGGAAGGCTTGGAGGATATTTGTGGAGCTTTGATTTTGAAGGGAACATATGGCTAATGGAGATCGCTTATGGATGATGGCTTATGGAAGGTGATGGGGGAAGAGGGGAATAACTCTTAATCCAAAGTATGTCCATTTTTATTTTTCTTGTTTATTTTATTTTCAGATCTTTTATTATTATTATTATTATTAGTCTAGATCATTTGGTGATTTAAGTTTCATCATTGAATTAGAAGCATAAATAAAATAATGGAAGGCCAATGACAATGAAAATGAAAATGAAAATGGAAAGGCTATAATTAATGAAGACATATAGTGACATAAACTCAATGGGAAAGAACATAAATGGCTTAGGGTAAGGACTCTCTAACTCATCCTAGGAAGCCAGAAATAAAAGACTAAGCCTGTTGAATTGTTGATGCACTGCCTAAGGGATTGTTGGTGATGTTGATTCTCATTGTAACAAGTATTAGTAGTCAATTGTCATTGACCATGTTTCGCAGCGTATTAATCGTATTCAACACTAGATGTCAGATGTTCATTTTTATGTTGAAATTCACGGTAGAAATGTAGGTTGCACCTTTTGAATTTTCTTTTTAAGTGTGGGGTTTGGAGTAGACCTTATGATAGGCTATCGTACACCTGTCAAAAATAATTCCTAACTAACCTTCTAACAATGTAGTAGAGTAACTAGGGTCGAATCCACAGAGAGATGGTCGTTCTAATCTAGCTTCTAAGGTATGGAGAAACTAAACAAGATTGGAAATATGTGAATTAAGGTTCTAAACTAATAAATAAAGAAAATCAGACTAAAAAGATGTAGGGCAATGGTTCACCATGTTTATACCAATTCAATCAATACAATATAATTCAACAATACTTGGATTGAAGGTCGAGTAATTAGAGTCTTTTGTTAATCCTACGGTCGGGTCTTAACACTCTTAGATCAACATATGCTATTACCGTCGCTCAACATAATCAGATCTACCAATTGTAACAAGCCTCTAATGAGTACGATCTTTCAATTCTAACTCTTATTAGCTAAACATAACCCATGATATTGCGCAATTACATGAATTAAGCAATTATAACAAATCAATAGGAATTACTCTCATCCAATTCAATCATTGAAGAACTTTAAATCACAATCAAAGAGATATAAACATGGATTCCCAAACCCTAGAAATAAAAACTACTCAATCAGGGAATAAATAACAAAATCTAAATCTACAAAGAAGAACATAATCAAAGAAATCAATGAAAGAAAAAAAAATGAAAATAATAACCTTATGAATTAATGAAGAGCATGAAAAAAACTAGGGTTTACTCCTAAACTAGAGAGAAAAAGAAGAGAAAACTAAAAACTAGAACTAGAAAATAAAAATAACGTGTAAAAGGAAGAGAAAGGGGAGAGAGAAGAGATATCTCTAATCTAAACAATATTCAATAACCTAATAAGACTAGGAAAAGTAAGTTACAAACATAAGGAAAGTTGAAATATCATTAAATGGGCGGAATTAGTGATTCGCGCGTACGATACACTAGTGGAAAAAACGCTATATGTCACAACACAACCGTTGCGGTTCCTAAGAGAACCGAAGCGGTAAATCCTCGAAACTTTGGGAGGGAAATTGGGCAACATTATCCGCTGCGGTTCTTAGAGGACCGGATCGGTTAACAAAAAAACGATCCGGTTTTCTGTTAACCATTGCGGTTCTCGCAACCGCAGTGGTTAATGTTGCCCAAACCTTCTCTTCTGATCTCATTGGGCCTGGGCCGTATAAAAAAGGCTAACTTCTTCCCCTCCCCCTTCATATTCAGCGCCCCTTCATTCTTCACTCACTCAATCCCCTCTACAAACCCTAGCCCTCCCCACCCTCTCTTCTCTCTCCTAACTCAAATCTCCTCTCTTCTCCCTTCTCACTCAAATCCCTCCTCCGCCGCTTACACTCAAACTTACACTTCTTCCTCTTCAGGATTGAGGAGAGGAGAAAATTGAAGTTGAAGTTGCACGACAGTCGTTCCTCTTCAGCGCCCACTCCGTCGTTCTTCCCTTCGCATCTGCGCTCTCTTTCTCTCCGCCGCTTCGAATCTTCGCCATTGCAGACCCCCTCTCCTTCGCCGCTTCGAACACGACAAGCAAACGCACAGACCGCCTCTTCATCTTCTTCAATCGATTCTCGAAGAAAATGGGTTCGTTTTCATTTGAAAATGGTTCATTTTTCTAATTAGGGTTTCGGTTTTAATTCAGATCTAATGTCATTGAAGTTTTTCGTTTTTTAGTTCAAGATTTCATTTCATTTCGTTTTTTTAATTTAGGTGCGATTCCATTTTTTTCTATTTTTTAGGGTTTAATTCTTTCATTTTTTACGGTTTTAGTTCATATATAATTTATTCTTTCATTTTTAATTGTTGTAATTTGTTGTAATTCAGTTTTATATTTTTCTGAATTTATTGTTGTTTGTAATTTGAATTTCTTTTTTAGGGTTGTAATTTGTTGTAATTCAAAAATATGTATGCGAAAATGGATGTAATTTCTCTTATTATTTAGTTGCGTATTTCTTTCGTTCTTTCATTATATTACTCCTTTTTTTTTTTTTTTGGTAATTTGATACAAGAACCTCTGATGTGTTGGCTGTAGAATATTACTTTATGTCGTTTTCGGAAGTGTTGACTGGAAGTAGGCTTCCTGGTCTGTAGCCAGAAAGCTCTCCTTTTTTTTTTTTACCCAACTTACATCTAACTGATGCGGTTTTGACGTGAAAACCGGATCAGTTAACCAATAACTGATGCGGTTTTCACCCAGAACCGCAACGGTAAATGATTAACTGATCCGGTTTAGGACCAGATCAGTTAGTATTTGGGGACTGCTACTAGTCCAACCGATGCTGCCCAAAACCAGAGCGGTAAGCCAGGTTTTGACCGCAGCGGTTGAACTTTTTTCCACTAGTGATAGCAGATTCAAGCAGAAACAGCTCGAACTTCTGGAAGGCATAACTTCTTGACTAGAAGTCTACTCGGGGCGTGCATCCTATCCTTGGAAAGCTCTTCAAGTCTAGTTTCCAAATCTGCTGGAATTATTCGATTCTAAGAAGCGTATCAACAGTTGTGATCAGAAGAGTAGACGTGACTCATTTTCCACATTTCTTCTAATGATTTTCCGCGTTGTTTTCGCTAAATCTCGTACTATAAAATATCCGTAGCGATCCTTATGATATGCACCTTCCTTCCAAATGCTCCTAATCCTCAAGTTTAGCTAATCATACTCCAAATATGTTCTCAATACCTGAAATTCATCAAAAACAAGAAAACATATCGAATAGGAGTAGAATAACATAACTTAAGAATATGATGCAATAATGAACCTACATATGAATCTAAATACTCTAAAATGCAACTTAAATGCACCTAAAAACTATATAAAAATATGGTTTATGAAATTCCCCCAAGCTAAACCATTGCTTGTCCTCAAGCAATAAGATATAAGCATTGGAAAAGAAGACAACCTACAATATAGGACTATAGGGTCCAACACTCAATTGAAAACACGAGCGATATAATCACTACACAAACCAAGTACCGAAACAATCTCGAACAAAGCCGCATAATGTATCGCAATCAACTCTCCAATCATACCACAAACCATCTCCCCCAAGCTGGACTTAACAAAACCTTGCAGACCTCACTATAGTTTTGTGCACTCATACTCTCATGTGTTTAAAGGATAAATGATGACACTCAACCTAAAACAAGTCGACTCAGATGAAACATATACTCTTGAACTTTGACTTTTTGACTCACTTTTTAATCAACAATACAATACATAATGATCAAGAGGACTTTAAGGGTTGTAATGGGGCTGAGGTTAAAGGTATGGAAAACCAAGAAGGGGGAGCATCATATAACTGAAAACATGACCAAGAAAGGTCATAATAACTCCATACAACAACCAACAATCTCCAAATATAACCAAAACTTTTTCCACTCAAGAAATTCAAAATAAACCCTTTTTCTTTCACTTTATTCATAACTTTTTTTCACATCTTTTTCATTTCATTTTTCAACTTTTTTTTTCTTTTCTTTTTTTTCGAACTTTCAATTCAATTTCAAAGCTCACTAAACATACTTTATCATCCTTCTAAACAACAAATAGAGCACTTCAATTCAGTACAAACCAAACCAAAACTAATACTCGCTCCCCCAAGCTAGGCTTAGGACAAGAATCAAATGACACTAGAGGAAAAAAGCCCAAGGGCTGCGATCAAAAGGGGCCAAAGGGCTGCGTTTTTTGACCGCAACCATTGGACTAGCAGCCCTTGGCATTTAGGAAGGGATGCGGTTAAAAGCCGCAACCCTTAGCGCGTTAAGGGCTGCGGTCAAGGAAAAAACCGCAGCCCTTGGTGGGTTAAGGTCTGCGGTTAAGGGCCAAAACCGCAGCCCTTGTGACTTTTTTTTTTGCATTTTTTGTCCTAAATGTTCCCAATATATATATATATATATATATATATATATATAAGTATCATTTTTCATTACAAATTATGTTTTTTACACAAATATAGAGAAAATAATAACCGAATTACATTAGTTCGAGGTTGCCCTCGATTGTTCGAATTGCAATATATGAGCAGGATCACAAATATCAAAAAATAAACCAACCAAAGAACAACCATGAAGGCAATACAACAACTCCACTAAGACTAGCATCTGAATCCCTCAAAACCTGACAAATAAAACCAAAATGGAAAAAGCAGTTGATCCCATGAGAATGTGTTACAACATGAACATGAATTGAGCAGGTTTGTTTTCTGGCAGGAATAGGATGAGCAACCTCAAATTGAGAGTGAAGATCATCCCTTGTCATATTAATACTAATAAATGGAAAAAGCTAGTGACTAGTGGCATAGATATATCATATATCCATCTAGATTTATCTAACATAATAAAGGAAAAGAATACCCAGGGGGAGCAGCATTAGAAAGCATCATGATCAAATCGCCATCGCAAACGCCGAGTCCATTGAGCTTCTCATGGTTTTTCATCTCCTTGCCATTGTACAACAACTGTTGCTGCTGCAGCGACACCCCCACTCTGCCTCCTAGAAATCCAAACTCACTGTTAATAATACTACCACAGGTATAGGTATAGCTATTGCATTATAGAATTAGCTATTGCTATTGCTATTGCTGTTGCTATTGGTATTGCATTAATAAATATAAGATAGGAATTGCATTAATAAAAATAAAATAATAACTAAAAGATTGGAGATTCTTAACCTCCACTTCAAGCAAAGCCTTTACATTTTCGACCTGCAGAATTTGATCATTATCCATCAGAAATCAGAAATTTACTGTATAGACTAAAATGCAAACCGGTATAACTTTACATGTGACACACATTTAATGTTAGTTTAGAAGACAGTAAACAACTTCAAATATATTCCCCAAAATTCCAGGTCCAAGCTCAACTGACAATGGCAGAAGCAGCTGCTTCCTTGTTGCCTCCATATAACATTCCTGCAAAGATCCTCATGACAGTCGCTGTTCCCCCATTAACAGTCCCATCTACTTTTGAAGTTCCCTAAATTAACCAGAAACTGATGTTACAACAAAAACATGAGCTGCAAAATTACGAACAACACAAGCTCTCATTCCCCCAAAGATTTCAAAAATATAAGATCTAGATCAAATTACTAATGCGAATACGCAATTCGGAAATAGATAGTTTACAAGATAATTAGACAAAACTAAGAATTTTAATTAACAATATACCAAAAGGAAATAATCAAAGCATCACATCATAAAGAATTATCCAACCAACACTAGTAGTGGTAACAAATAACAATAGAAATATAAAGTCAATTATATCCTACTTGCCAAACTTTTACAGCGCACTAAACTAACAAACCACGCACAAAGGCAATAATATAACAACAAAGAAGTAATCAAGGATTAAAAAGAATAGTGAGATAAATTATGAAGGAAGCAAACAAAAACTGATAATAGAAGAAGAAAGAAAGCAAGAAGCACTTAGTTCATGTCTTTTGGGAGCATGGGTACTAGCATGGATTCTTACATGCTATCCAGAATTAAACCTGAGAAGCCTCACCCCATCCCCTCTTTCCACATAAATGCAAGGGCTGGGAAGGGGAGTGGAGGGACTCAGTGTATGAAACCAAGCTATGGACTCAGTGTATGAAACCAAACTATGCCAATCCTTACCATGTCAAAAAGTAATATATAAAAAAGGCGAAAAAGAACTCGGGAGAAACATTAAACTAAGATATATAAACTGGAACAGTAAACATTTAGATCAGCGACTCAAAATATGCATGCAGTTCATCATCCTACAAGATCAAATAGTGTGATTATTAGACAACAGCTTGTGCAAGAATCAAATTATTATGATTCCAACCCAACTTAACAAGATTTTGAATGCATAATACAGCTTCACCAAATATCCAATAGTAAAAAAAATAAAGTAAAGAACATCTAACCAACTTCAAGAACCATAACTAGTTAAAATAGAGCAAGAATGGAACCAAAACAACCATTAATTATCACACAAACATTTCGGCAAACACTTAACCAGCATTGTTAAACAATCCAAGAAACCAGAATTAGTGAAAAAAAACAAATACCCATATCATGAATCCACAAAAACAACAAAATTAATCCACCAAAAAAAACCATAAATTACCAAAGCAACAACAGTGATCACAGAAGGGTTGTTTTGAGAATTTGACATTTTCTTCAATGGTGTAAAGAGGAAGAACAACGCCTTTGTTTTCTTGAACAAGAAGAGTACACCAACCACCCTCTCGACACTCTTAAACTATTCAAAGGAGTACTCAAACGATCAAAGCTATAGCCAAGTTAGAAACATTATTCATTCCATAAGAGACTAATCAAAGTTCCAAACACTCTTAAACTATTCAAAGGAGTAGTTAAATTCATATATACAGCATAAACAAAACTCTAAAACAATGATTTCAGGCAATAAAAAACATGAGAAGTTTAATCACCAAAAAATCTGCCATAACACAATTTCAAGTAGAAATCAACCCCTAGAATCATTAATCACCAAAATCAGGAAAAATTAAGCACAAAAAATCATTAGCAGTTCGTTATTCGACACAAAAAAATATACATAACTCAAACTCAATCATACAAAATCGAATTCAATCAATAGAATCGGTAAAAAATAAAGCTAAAATTAAACACTAAATTGTATAATCATCAATCATGGTTAATTAATATAAAAAAGAAAAAGAGGAAATGAAGGACAAACTCGAGCAAGGAAGGGAGTAGAAGGCGACGACGAGAAAGACGGTGGAGAAGAGCGGAGGCGAGAGGAGAAGGGAGACGTTGAAGAGATCTCACACGCCGCCGACAACTTCTTGAACCACCAAGCAGCAAGACCGGTGCACCACCAAGCTAAGGCTGAAGCAGTAGCAACAAGACCGGCGCACCACCAGCAGAACAGGAGAGAGAAAACTTCTTGAACAGCCACGAAGAGAGAGAATGTAGAAGCGGTTTTAGGGCTAACCGCATCCCTTCACATTAAGGGCTGCGGTTTTCAATAAACCGCAACCCTTGCGCCGCAACCCTTGCTTTTTTTTCCACTAGTGTGAGGCCAATGGCTTGTAATGTAGGTAATCAAACATAGTCAGAAAGGCTCAGCGGAGCTAGAGGAAAGATAATATGAAAACAAGAATAACTCTAGAGCTAAGATCATGAAATGAAATGCCTCAATCATATCAAAATATATGCACTATCGAATATCAAGGAGTACCAAGTCAAAGTCAAGATCAATGGGACAACTGAGGAACTAATCACACATGAAAGAACAGAACTGACACAGATACATGAGTTTATAGGCACAGAAGCTCACTTAGTTTAAGGTGTCTGCACAATAAAGTTAAATCGAGCTAGAGAGAGATCAATCAATCTTACCACAATCAATCAATTGCGAAACAATCGTGCTAGAAAGAATCATGAACAAGATGAATGACGCTTAGGAAATGTAGTAAAATATCATCAAAGTTCTCAAAGAGTGCCAGCAATAGTCCCATAGATGCAACTAAAATGAGATGAAATCTAATATGAAATGAAATATCCTAATGCAACTAAGAAAGCGGTACAATTTTTTTTTGTTACATGTAAACTCCCGCTCCTAGTGAGCGGTACAAACCGTGCAATATCCTATAAAAGCAATGAAAACTACACTAGAAAGCAATAAATGATAGAATATCCCTCCCCCAAGCTAGAATCTGCAGTGTCCACACTGCACAAAACAAGATTAGAGAAAGAACCAAAAACTAGACCCCAACAATCATCCAACACCAAAGTCTCCCAACAAAAGCCACAATTCACCACTTAAACGCCACAAAACTCCCAACAACTGACCCATCAAATTTTAGTACTCACATGAATTCAACAAGTATAGCAACACAAACAAAAATCCAAGAAAAAAAATCAAAAGTAACATCTTAAAGAGGCTTGCTTTCCCATTGAATGAGAGAGAGTCGGAAAAAAAAAACCTCAAATATTATATTGCAATGCTTCTTAAAAACTAACTTGAACCATGGTGTAGCCAATTGAAGGAAACTGTAACAACCATTGATGAAAAAAAGAAGGATAAAAAAAAACTAAGGACATTAGTTGTTAAAAGATTAGAAAAAGTTAATAGGAAGAAACAAATTAAAAAAAAAAACAAAAAGAAAAAAAATGGAAAAAAAACATAATACACAAAATCAAAAGAAAGAAGGAAGCAGCGACAGGAGAGAAGAAACAGGGGAAGGCGTGGATGGGTGCCTGGGTAGATGCGCCGACGGGATTGGACGGTGCTGGTAGTGATGCGGTGTGCCGCGGTACTGGGCGGAGAGCAGTTTGTGGGAGAGCGATGGGTTGCTACCCAGACAAGGAGGAGGTCGCGAGGAGATATGTGGGTGTCGGTGTTTCGGAAGCACCGCCGTGAAGGCTGGCGGCGGTCTCTTGTTGTGGCGATGGTGGGCACCGGAGCAGGTCGCTGGTGGTGGGGAAGACGAAGATGAAGACGCAGGAAAGAAGCAGACGAGCGCTGGGTGCTTAGCGGGCCAGGCAGCTTGCTACATTGGCGAGCAGTGTGTAGGTCAGCGAATGCTGACCAACCAGCGGGCTGGGTAGACAGCTGCAGTTTGTGCAGCGTGTAAGACCCCTTGGGTGACAGGTGGGCTGCAGGCTCTCGACAAGTTTGTGATTACGCCTCATTTGTCCAAACGCGCAACTTCAACCTGTACATGCTTTCAAACCATGACGACACAACTCACAAATTTTGTTAGCTCGTTAGTAGACTAAAACAAATTAAAAAAAATGAATTCAAGTGAATCCAAAGACAAAGTTTTAATTACGAAAATCAACTAACTAAAATAAGAGAATGAGAATTCAAGTGAATTCACAAAAATAAGAAATAAAATTAAAATAACTAACCTAAAAATATTGCAGTCAAGTGAATTCAATTAAAAAAATATTAAAATTAGTAGATCACTCATAATAGTTCAATGCTTAAAGAAGCTTATCATATGTTCCTGCAAACATATCAGAGCATTTTATATAAGAGTGAAAAGGAGAAATAAAATAAGTCAGTTCTAAAAAATTAATAAAATTACAAAAAGAAAATTAAAGGAAAAATTAGACTTATAAGAAGAAGAAAAAGAAAAATCGTTAGTTTTATAACGTGACTCAAAAGAATGAAAAGAAACTAACTGTACATTATTTACATAATCATGAGAGTTATTCAAAAGAGGAGAAAGAATGAAAGATGGAGGATATAATATAGGAGAAGAGGGAATAAGGTCAAGTGTTTGAGAAAAGGGAACATGAGACTCAAAAACAGTATGTGGTGTCGATAGAGACTCATAAATCACCTCACTCTCAACTTGACTTTCCTCCAAAGAGGAAATTTCAACCATGGTTTCTTCCTCCTGCAAAACATCCATTACATTAGCGCTTATCTCAATCTTATCATCATCCAAATAGCTCTCAATAAATATCCACCCCTCTTCATCATCATAAATAAACGGTTTGGGGTTAGAATTTTGAGCAAATTGACATTCATATTGGGAAGAGGGGTCAAAACCATTTACTAATGTCACATTACACGAATAAATATCATGAGAATTAGACTGACAATTAGCACAATAAGGGGGTTGTGTCATGTAAGTTTGGGGAGAAAGAGCATATGAAGACATCTCCCACTCGTAAGTATCCCTAGCCAACCACACAATTAAATCCCAACAATAATCAGGTGTTTGGAATAGAAATCCTCCATTACACATAGATTCTACCACCATCCTAGTTTTTTCATTTAACCCCTCATAAACCACTAGGCACATATCCCACAATTTAATTCCATGATTAGGACTAATAAAATCACCAAGCCTATGATATTACTTCCAAAACACTTCATTCTCATATTGAATAAAAGAAAAATTGATGTAGAATTACTAACATGTACATGAGTTTCACAGAACATATGAGGCTATAACTTCCTATGGCAAGTGGAGCAACTCTTGCTCCATTTCCAATGTGAAGCTCTACCTTGCCCTTTGCTAGTCTCCTACTTTATCTTAGTCCTTGCACATCATTGACTATGTGAGAAACACAACCGGTATCTAATACCCATAAAGAAGTAGAAGTCAAATTGATTTCTATAACATATATACCTGAAGTGGAAGCATCCGACTTCTTTTCTTCCAAGTATTGAGGGTAGTTCCTCTTCCAATGTGCTATCTTGTGACAATGGAAGCATTTGCTTTCCACGGCTGCTTTTGGCTTGGCGGTTGGCTTAGGTTTTTCAGAAGCAACGACAACTTGCTTGCCTTTGTCCTTCTTTCCTACCCATTTCCTTTTGAAACCTTTTCCTTTTTAAACCATCAAAACTTCTTTCTTTGGTTCTTGGGGAATGTTCCTTTCAGCATTGACTAACAACCCATGCAACTCTTGCAAAGTCTTTTAAGACTCATTCATGTTGAAAGTCATGCTGAACTGATTGAAGTTGTTGTTGTTATTAGTCATAGTATCTACAGAAAGAAAATAAAAGCAAAGTTCAATTTTATGTTTATAAAAGAACCTAAAACATGCAAAAGTTTCTAGGTTGGTCACTTTATTCAATTTTAATGTCCCAATTTGAATAAGTGAATACAAGATCCTATCAACATGCAACACCAAGCAGATGGAGGCCTTATCTTAACGTTACATTCTCAAGGTAAGTAAACTCTTTTACTAATTATAACACCTTATAATTCTTGTTAAGGTAGGAAAACATCGCATGCTTAACTATCTCTTGCTTCAAAATCCAAAACGCTTTTGATGATTTTGTTAAGGATAACCCAACTAAGTAGTAAAATTCGCAATTTCACCTTATTTCCCAAAATTAATGATAATACCCTGCGGAGGCATGACCTATTTCTATTAATTAAGGGTTAATAAGTACTTTATATTTGGAAAAGCTAACCTTAATATTTGCGGGACCTAAGTTTATTATGTTGTTATGAATTAGTGAACTCTAGCGCATTGATAACCAACATACAATAAACTTATAAACATAATAATAATAAAATGCAAAATTAAATATGATCTAGTATGGCCCCCTAATCCTAAGAACTAAGCATCTTGATTGGGCACCTCCTTGGACTCTTCATGGATCTCCATCCACCTTAGTCATGGGCCTTCTCTTCTTGGGCTCGTCTTTGGATTACATAAGTATCAAAATAATTTAAATAATATCTAAATTAAATAAATTATAAAAAATACTTAGGATGATTTAGAAAAAAAAAGAATAAGAATAAGAATCATTAGCTTTCCAATAAATTAAATAAATTATAGAAAAAAAATATTGAGTGAAAATTTGATTTTACTTCATTAGTGTGAAAATCAAAATCAAATCTGAAAAGAATAAGAATCATTGGCTTTCCAATAAATTAATAAATTAAATAAATTATAGAAAAAAAATATTGAGTGAAAATTTGATTTTACTTCATTAGTGTGAAAATCAAAATCAAATCTGAAAAGAATAAGAATCATTGGCTTTCCAATAAATTTGATGATTTAGGAAGATTTGATGATGTCATGAGGATGATGTAGGATGGTAAAAATTATATTTATTGGGTGAAAAATCTAATTTTTCTACCTCTTTCAAACCCTAATTCTCCACTTCATTTTTTCTATAACTACCCCCTTTATCTTCATTTCAATACACAACTTAAAAAAACACACAACTTCAACAATACTCAACACAATTTCAATCCCATAGAAAACACTTCATTTTTCATACTTCCTTACACTATAAAACCTCATTCAAGAGAGAAAAAGAAAGCAAAAGTTAAAATTAGAAAAGTAATTAGTAAGTAAGAAGTTCATCAAAGAAAAATGGGAAATTTCCTCAGGTACTCCTGAGGTTTGACGTAATTCTCAAATTGCCCCTTACATTTAGAGAATTCCTCATATACCCCTGAATTTTGACTTTGTACTCAAAATACCTTTATTATTGATAGAGCCCTAACACCATTAGGTTTTTTTCTCTCTCTCCTCTCCATTTTCATCTTCTTCATCTCTCCTCCCACCATCTTCATCTTCTTCATCTCTCCTCCCACCATCCTCCATTGATGACATTCTAAACCTTCAATTTTCTCTCTCTCCTTCCACCTACGTGCCTTTCTCTCTCTTCCTCATCATCATCTTCATCTTCATCTTCTTCATCATTCTTCATGTTCATGTGACATCAGTTATGGCAATTTCGATTTCTCACCAGTCTTTTTTCAACCCCTCTTAAAACTCTCCTCTCCATCTTCTTCCTCTTTCTCTCTCTCTTAAACTTCACAAATTCCTTCAAATTCATTGCTCCTTGTTCTCATAACACTATTCAAGCACAAATCCGAAAACCAACTGCCCAACATCAAGGAGAAGAATATAAAACCCAACCAAGTTTCTACGACCAAATCCATGAAAAATGGTATGTAAATCTCATTTCTAAAACCCATTAAATCTCATGGCAGCTTCAACAGCAAGAAGAACAACAACAACCATAACTAATTTAGGGGGAAATTCACAAGGAGAGAGAATTAACTTCACCATCATAAAAAATGGGGAAATTCACAAGATGAAGATGGGAAGGAGAGAGAAAGGCATGTAGATGGAAGGAAAGAGAGAAAAGTGGAGGTTTAGGATGCCATCAACGGAGGATGGTGAGAGGAGAGATGAAGGAGATGAAGATGAAGTGGAGAGAGAGAAAAAAAATCTAACGGCGTCACGGCTCCGTCAATAGTAAGTGTATTTTGAGCATAAAGTCAAAGTTCAGGGGTATCTAAAATGCTCATACCGAAATTCACTTCAAACTAAGTTCATTAAGTTGGATTTAAATGAACTAATTGGATAAAGATTATGTTTTAACCGGTTTTAGTATACAATTCACCATAATTCGAGCGATCACTAAAAATATGTCAAATTTTGGACACAACATACATAACTCACTAACCTATCCATAGGCATATCACATGCACAATTTCACGCTTTATACAGAAAGTTATGAATTTTGGAAGTCAGTAAAAGATCAAGAGTGTAAATAAATAAAACAAAGGTCTTAAATAAAACAAAGGTATTAAATATGTTCACTTCAAGTAAAAATTTCCATTCTAGTCCTTCAAACTGTTTAGAATGCTCATACTAAAATTCACTTCAAACTAAGTTCATTAAGTTAGATTTCAAAGAACAAATTGGATAAAGGTTTTGTTTTGACAGGTTTTAGTACAAAATTCACTTTAATTCGATATATCACTAAAAGCATGTCAAATGTTGACACAAGATAAGGAACTCACTGACCTATCCATAGGTATATTACATGCAGAATTTCACGCTTTGTACATAAAGTTCTGAATTTTGGAATTCAGTAAAAGATAAGAGTTTAATCTGGGAAGCTAAAATAATGTAATTAACTCAATTTTCATAAAAAATATTTTCTTTTCATACGAAAAATGATAATAAAAAAGTTATTAAATTTTAAGTTCTTCTTAAAATGACTCATTTTTTATTATATAAAATCCTCATTAAAAAAATCAAATTAAAGTGGTTAATTAATCTCTAATTTTCACAAATTTGCAAATAAACATGAATTCCAAAGCCCATTCAAGAAGATGAAGATCAAGGAGCATCATGGTGAAGATTAAGATTGAAGACTTGTATAGATCATAGAATTAATTTGTACAATTCTGTTGTAATAATAGTTTCTTCGTAAATAGTATTACATCACTCAATTAATGAAAAATATCGAGATGTTTATGCATTATTTTCATTAATAATCCCACAATTCTTTTTGAATAAAATGAGCAACCAATATTGTAAATATTGCATGTTGGGCCCAATATATCCTAGTACATGAATTAAATGACCCAATCTCAATTTAGACGAAAAATTGCAAATCTAACTAAGTTAAATTGTGTGATGATCCATCTTACATTTTGAAATTGTTATCCATAATCTTTAAATGGATCAATTATATAATTTGACATATTTAGATAGGTAATTATGATCTCCTAATTGATTTTAGGTCGTTTCACGTGTCTCACTTTAAATGGCCCAGTTCCGTTAAACCAAACACAATCTTCAAATTCCATCTCAAATTGAGCTCTTTGCTAAAAATAACTTAATAATCTTTAAATAAGATTATTTCTCATCCATCCAATAGCATTCAATTAGGAACCAAATTTCTTTTTCTAAGACCTCTTGAAAATCATAAACATGATCACTAATTAGGATGATTACTTAAATCTTTTGTTAATCACTAATTAGTGTGATTAACTTAACCTTTTCATTTAATCACTAATTAAGGTGATCATCTTAAACCTTGGTTAATCGCTAATTAAAGTGATTACCCTAACCTTCATTTGATTATCCTAATCTTCAAGTTTAATCACCAATTAAGGTGATTATCTTGACCTCATTTAGTCACTAATTAGGGTGATTATCTTAATCTCTATTCTTAATCACTAATTAAGGTGATTATCTTGACACTATTTTAAATACTAATTAAGGCGATTATCTTTACCTTCATTTTTAATCACTAATTAGGGTGATTATTTTAATCCCGTTTCAATCACTTACTAGAGTGATTACCTCATTTCTAATAGATTTGTCTAATTCTAAAGGTGAGTTATTCATAATCTATTTTTCGTTTCTTTCCTTTTCATCCCCAATGGAATTGACCATTTAGGGTGAGACATAAGATCGAACTACGATGGTTTTGATCCATGAGTAGATTCCAATCCCGTAATGATTGGTACGTAGTGTAACTTCAGTGCTCAAACCTACCATATATAAATGATATATTGATTCTCTTAAATAAAATGTTTGATGTGTATATGTGCAAATTATGTGTTCTTTTTTTTGAATAGTCATGATTACTTGAAAAGGAAAATAATGCATTTAGTAGGACCCCGTTCTGTAGAATGGAATAGGAGACAAGTTCTAGACGTTCACACCTCTTAACCCAAACCCCGAACCTATCTCATGGTATGAAAGACCAATTTTTGGAAAGCCTTATCCATATGAAGTCATCATCGTTTTAAATGACATTTATTGAAGTTGATTTAAAATGATTTATTAAATAAATTTGTCCCCGTTCAGATATTAATAGTGTGGCGACTTCAAAGTTTTCTAAAACTCATAGTCCAATAAGAGACTTTGGTAGGATTCAGATCGTTAATTAAAACAGTAAAAAATCGGGTACCACACACTCTTCTGTCCTAACAGATGTTGGTGTTTAGCTAATGTTTGTGGACTAATTAGAGGAGCAACACTTGGGGATCTCAGATCTTCAAAGTTTGCATAAAAAGGGAATTCACACAACAAAGATTGTACTAATCCTTATTGATTGATTCATGTGTTTGTTATGTATATGATCCTATGATAGTTGTTAGGCAGTAGTTTCCTACAATTCCGCTATATATGCATCTATATGTTTGTACAAAAAGAACTATTCATATATAAGCATATGACATGATGTTAAGAACCAGGGTTCATATAGTCTTGCACTCCCATAACAAAGTCCCGATATAATTATCATATAACTAGTTCTGATTACACCATCAATGCAAGTAGGATATTAAAGTTTCATAAGTAATACTAAGTGTAATATCTTCCCCTATCACGGAAGTCAAAAACCTTGTTTAAGGTCGATGTTTTCATTTTAAAAATCAAAACTTTGAGAAACCTGTTTCAAAACCCTCCGTAGACAAACAAAAAAGGCAGGTTAGTTTGAGTCCAAATTTACTTTTTAAAGTTGTTAGATTAATTGTCGGGAAATGGAATGAATGCTTTAGATTCTTGACAATTGAACAAAGGTGGCTCTAAAGATTGACTTCTTGTCAAGAATGGAATTATTGTCAATTAAATAAATAAAGGGACAAAGAACTATAATTAAGGTTTTCGTATTATTGTTTCCCATTTTTATTTCCAGTTTGTATTTCCTTGCCACTCAGGCCAAACTATATTTCTATAGTCATTTACCATAAAAACAATAAGAAACAAAGAGCTCTATATTTAGGGAAATTATATTAACAGTGTCCATTTTCGCTTTATTTTTATAGTCATTTACTATAACTAAAAGTAGAGTTCTTCCCCAACCCTCCAACACAAAAAAATAAGGTTTACACACACAAGTAACGATCAAAGGCTCTACATCGCCGAGTGATGATGCATACGAGGTCCTTTCCAACCACATAAATATTTACCATACGCCCTCGATTGTTGCTTCTTTTTGCTTCTACCATTCATCAAGGGTGTCGTGGGTGCAGATCTCACAACAGGGGCCACGCGATGGGCAAGGAACTGGCTCTGCAGCGTGCAGTTGTTGTCAAGGTCGCAGCGCTTGTCAAGCCATGCCACAATGTCGCTGAAAACAAGCTCAACATTGTCATCAGGCTCTCCGGATGTCAAAGCGTGCCACATACCTGGGTACAGTTTGATGGTCTTGTCTATGCTACTGGCTTGCTCATACAGTGCTCTGCTCACTTCTGGGTCTGTCACTATGTCTGCCTCCCCATGCAGTACAAAGAATGGCACGGTTATCTGTAACCACCACCAACTGTGTTACTATGGTCTTTATTTCTTCATTAAATTAAATGCTTTCACAAAGGCAAGAAATCGTTGCCATATGCTTGAAGTTCCCAGGAATAACAGACAACTGAAGATGAATGCAGAAACATAAACTGAAGTGTAGAAGATGTCTAAGGTAGGAGAATATCAACCTCACTTAAGCTGTCCTCGAGGCTGATGCTCGTTCTCAGCATTTCCAGAGCTGTTTTCAACCTGGGTTTCTCTTGATATATGAGCTTGTTACTCCTAACCTACAAAAAAGGCAACAAAGAAATTGTGAGAGAGAGTGCAGATAAGACGAAGACGTATACGGTATACTTCCCAAGTAGCAAGTAATACTAATTGGGAAGTAATAGATGACGTATACTATGTATTCGAAGCTAACCTCTTCGCGCTTGATAGGGTCTTTAAATGCCGAATCGATAACATCTTTCGAGGGAACTATCTTCCATTTGGGTATAATCTCCTCCACTTTTGTCAAGATATCAATAACAACGGGGTGAGGCTTCACCTTTTCCGATATCTAGCAATTAATGCAATGTCAATCACCAACATATACTAAATCACCCTTCTCACACTCCATACTAGGAGTGAGTAACTAACAACACCTCCCCCCCTCCCCCCAAACACACCCCTTCCCAACCAAAAAAATAAACTCAATCTTGAACCCTTACATTTCTGTTGGCAAATGCTAATGTGATGCTACAGTTTAATTAAAAATATAGTTGGAAAGTCTTACTGAATCTCTCGTTAAGCAAAAGCCATTCAAGAAAGTGTGGCCTAATTTTTCTTTTTTTTCAAGTCTATACTATGTTTATTCTACGACTAGGTACTTTTTATTGTTTGATAAATCAATATAAGCATGACCAAATTAGGGTGTGTTCTCCTCACCTGAACTTATTAAACTTGATTGAACCTAGTCGACCGTGATTATACCTTATAATTACACTTGAAACTTAATATTTTAAGATGACGAGAATGGTACAAGAAGTGATTGTTATTATTTAGGGCGTTAAGTTAAAGCTGAACCCAGAGTTCATCAATGATATGAATTAATCATCCATGCCAATCAAGCATTTTTTTACCTTACACATGGGTGCAACAAGGACTGCACCGTGCCAAAAGGCGGGGTCCTTTTTGTGGAGTAGCAACGCAACAGCTCCTCCCATTGACTCTCCATATAAAAATCTCCGTTTATGCCTATACTCATCCTGCTCTGTGAACCATTGAAACTGATTAAAGACATCGTGTGAACATTAACTTGAGCATGGGATCAGCAGCATAAAAGATTGGTAAACCAACCAGAAACTGACTTGAAAAAGTCATAACAGTCATTCACAACATTGTCAAACTTCTTAATATAACAGCGGGCTCCCTTCGACCTTCCATGCCCCTCATAATCCATACCAATCACTGCATAGCCAGCACATGCTAGCTTGATACCACATCCTGAAAACACCAAAGTACGCAAACTTTAATCATCATCATTCCAAAATTAATATAATCATATGGTCTAAAATGATATTCTGTCAAAATTGTATAACATATTTACATCCTCAATAGCAAAAGTAAAAATTAATATGGCACAAGGAGCTCCAAATACCTTGGTGGGGTCTAATGAATCAAGACTTGGTTGTTAGCCAACTTAAACAAAACAGCTATATGCAATGAAATGGAGAATAAATACTATGTCAACAATGATTTGACAACTGAGGAATGTCATATTCTTCAACCAGCTAAGTGCAAATTCAGCAAAAAGAACATTCCACTGATACATAAAAGGATATCGCCAAACAAAATATACATAAAAGGACGGATACACACAATCACTGAAGAGAGAACCAAGTCAAATGCCTTCTTATATGAAACAAACAAATATCAAGAAATGAAAAAGGTGAAAAATGACGGTGCATTAATGAAAATTCGCAAATTTGCAAAGCAAGGTCTTCTCATACAATAGTTTCTGCTCAGATATTTTCAAGTTTTCCATTTTGCTTCATGAATGATGGTTAGGAGGAAAAAAAACAAATGATAATGGAGTGTGAGTTCAAAGATTTTCTAGAAAGGCTTTCCTCATTTAATCAGTCTTTTAATTATCACACCAAACTCTAAGATAGCATCAAATGCAACCTATCTCTTGTGTGGATCATGACACAGCTCAACCACTAAAGAATATGATGTGAAAGAAGTTAAGGCTGGTAGTTGGGGAAAGTTATATCAGGAAAAATTACATCAGTTGACCACTAAATGAAAAATACAGTACCCAGTTGCAGTATGTGATTGAAAAAGGTTTACAGACATTTCGAGACGTAATTGATACTTCCTCCGTTCTTGAATAATTGCAACATGTATGGTGTTGCACATTTTTTAAGAACATGAGATAGATAGATAGAAATGAAAAAAGAGACCCATGTAATAAGGAGAGAGATAGAGAGAAAACATAGTCAAATTTAGTAATGTTGCAATTAATATGAAACTTTCAAATAAGGGAAATGTTGCAATAATAAAATAACGGAGGAAATATTAATTTACTTGTTCCTTCTTTTCTAAGGTGAGGCAACTTAGATAAATGTTAAGGACAAACCCGTAGTTATGGAAGATGGAAGAAAGAGTGGACATTACAACAACTTCAGCCCGGGAAATAACTCCCCGAACATAGTTAGCAGTTTAGCACAGAACAATATCAATTTCAGTAGCGTTTAGCAACGCATCATATTCAAAAGAACTTGTGGCTAGGATGAGGGATGCTGACTCAGTGACATACTGACATAAATGTATAGCTCAAACCAATCTAAGTTTCCAATAATGATAGAGTATTACTCCCTCTGTCCGTAGATAGAGTTCCCATTTTTCCATTCATATCTGTCCCAAATAGATTTCTCATTTCCTTATTTGGTATACCATTTGAAATATTATTAAGCTTTCATTTTTTTATTATATTACTCACTCCCCCATAAACAGATGACGTTATAAGTGGCCCACATTCTCTCTCCTCAATAAACAATTCATAAATAGTGTACCACCTTCAATTTTTAATTATCATTTAATATAACTAAGGTCTAAGGTTCCACTTATGATTTATCCTTATACTTGTGCCCAAAAGAAATGGGAATTCTATTTAGGGACGGAGGGAGTACATTGCATAGACATAGTAGTTTGTCAGTCGCAAGCTTCTTTCTTGTTGTGGTCAAATTTCACCATTCTATACATGGAACATTTAAGCAATATCGGAAAGACTGAATATTACAAACGAGGGACATCATTGGAAATCCTAGTCTTATACTTCAAAATCTTTACCAACTAAGACTATGTTCCTTAACAAAATTTATTTCACATAAACTGATAAACATGATCATATAGGTTCCCATGGAGGCTACCCAAGATCAATTTGCAACTACAAAGATCAAAATCAAGTGAAGATAACACCTTTTATATATGATCAAAACTCATGTTCTTCTTCCAAATTACCCCAAAATTAGAATAGAAAAACTCCAAAATACCCTTATACTATATGCTAGGAACATCAAATGTCCCACAATACATTTACGACATGGATCTATCCTCCCTTACCAAACCAGTGGACATCTATAATTCCTTTAAAAAGTCCTAAGATGGGAGATCTAAAACAAATAAATAAAGTTGCAATATTATAACAACCCACTTACTTTTCCAATGGCTAATATTACTAAATCTCATATGAGAATCAGTGTATAACAGCGTATCTTTAAAATTATTTTTTTTATATAGAAAAAAAAAAGAAGGAAAGAAGTAGTCTATGAAAAAGCAATGGTTGTTGAAGAAAAAGCCATCCATGCTGAGGTCAAGACAGACAGGCCAACTCAGTGACAGAAATTGAAGGAGCAACTGTGCAAACCACATCTTGATGAAGCATTGTAGCTTATTATCTTGCCAACTAAGGACTTGCTAACTACAGCAAGTATGTTGGGGACCAAGAAAAAAAGAAAATAAAGAAAGGGAAAAAAACCATAAATTGAGCTTTAATTGAGTTGGATGAAACAGGAGCTGAATAAAGTAAAAGTGTGCATTAATTACCTCTCATGAAACTGCTGCATTCCATGCCATATCCTGCAAAAAACATTAATTCAACCAGTAAAATCATTATGCAATTCAGAGGAACTTAATAACAAAATATGGTTTTGATATATGCAGTGTAAAGGGCAGATAATAAGCATTAACATTCTTTAGGAAGGTTTGCACCAAAAAAAAAATTAAGAAGAAAGTATTAATTTAGGAATTTAGGACAAAATCATGTCGTCCATTAGCATTACTAATGCTTAGTTATTGCTTAATATTTTCACATAAAACTTTTTTTTTTAGTATATCAATTAGTTGCACCAGAAAAATAAAGGTTAAATTACCATGGCAGAGGAAAACAAGAGCTTTACAAGGAGAAAGAGGCAACCATCTGCAAGAAAAAAGCTGGACATCTCTTGAATTCCTGATGTATTCCTGCAGCATGATCAAACACTACTACATCTAAATGATAGACATAAGTACATAACCCACCTCAGAAAATACAAAATCAAGCAAAACCAGAAGTTAATCAGAGCTCAAAGACCCTAAAACATGTCAAAAATATAAAAAAAATCACCTCCTGGTATTCAAATTCCATAGTTTGGAAGACCCAACAAGAGGTCAAAGATCATGCAACTAGAATATAAATATATTATATGTCATCCCCTGATTTACACCTTTAACATATAAAGTAAGCAGATGAGAGTAGAGGGAAAAGATAGGATTTTTATAGGTGACGCGAAAATTGTATGGTTGATGAAATGTGAAACGAAAAGACCAGAGAATTTTGTTGTGGGAATGAACAGGAAAGAGTTTAGACTTTAGAGAATCTAGATGGTGTAGTGTAATAGAAAGAAAGAACCAAATAGTGAGGTAAGGCAAGGTGAGGAGGGGAGGGGAGGTGAGGTGCGCACGCATAATATCAGAGGGCACACCCGCCCATACCTTATACCCTTTTCTCCTGTCCTCCTAATTGACAGATTTTCCCATATGCCTTTACCTTTTATTGTAACAAGAGTGGACCTAATTAAATACTCTCTCCGGTCTTTATTAGTTTACCCCTTTCTTTTGCACAGAGTTTTAGGAGGAATAGTATATACAAAGAGAGAGAAAAGATTAATTTATACTTAAAGTTGAATGTATATGTGATGGAAAGTTAGTGGACCCATTCCAAAAATAGCAAAAAAATAAAGGGGTAAACTAATAAGGGACACCCTTAAAAGGAATAGGGGTAAACTAATAAAGACCGGAGGGAGTATGTATGAACCGGAATTGGAACCGGAATTGGAACCGGTTGGGACCCAGAAACGACTCGACCGAATTAGACGACTTTAAGGAATCCAAACCAGAATTGGAACCGCTGGGTACTAGATTCCGTACGCAATCAATTTGATTGTTCATACTATAATCAATGCCCGTATATAAACGACAACTATCTTTTTTAAGAAGGACAAAAGGATCACGATTATCTTTTTGAAGAGTTAACAGCTCTATCACTTTGTTGATTTTTGATAATATGGAAATGGCTTACCTAGGAGGAGGAGAGTTTGGTCAATGAAGTTTCATAATTAAACTAAATGACAATAGTATGAGTAACTCTCCTAGCTTATAAGGTGGTGTTTTTCTCCCCTTTCTCCAATGTGGTAGAACTCAAATGTAGGCATATGTGGGTTTCAACACTCCCTTTCATATGTGAGTATCCCTATAAATTTAGAGCTTACTAAAAAGGTCATCAAAAACAATCCTCTTCGGGTGTTGGACATGTGATCGAGGTAAATCCTTATCCGGGTGGTTTGAAAGGCTATGTTTAAGATAAGCCCATAATCTAGGCTCTAATATCATATAAAATTTTGACAATTTTGATAAAATGAAAATGAGGATGGTTAACCCAGTAAGGAGGAGAAAAATTCATTCCATTTACAAGCCCAAAGGAGATTCACAATATTAAATTAGGGTATCATAGTGGACGATCTTGGCCCATTATTTGTACCCTAAAAGAGAAGGTCCAATGACTTGAAGATGCAAGATGGAGAGCATGGGCTTGTGTTTGGCCAAGTGAAGTAAATCAAGCTCCGACAACATTCGTAGCATGTCTCTTCTTCACCAACATTTCAAGGCCATCTCTAGATGCTGCCTCTTTTCTTATGCCGTCATTTGGGCTAGTAAATCTTGTGCAACATTATCGTATAATAAAGTTATCTTAAAACCATCTCACTTTTGCCTTAAAAGGTGACATTTTAAGTTAAAAGAGTGACTTTTTAAATTAAGGGGGTCACTTTGAGACAGGGGGGACTAAAAAGTTACCAGATCTCACTATAAATCATTGTATGGTAATCTTACATTTCTTCCGTTTCATAATATTTGCAACACTTTTCATATTGCGGACTCCGAGGCAATTTTTCTTTGTGTACAATTAGATGGGAAGGGGTATGTGATTAGACTAACTAATAATACAACAATACATTATATCAATACCTAGGATCCATCATCACCACCCTACCACCGCCAGCCACAACCACCCCGCCAACACCACCACCACAACCATCCCACCACAACCATCAGAACCACCACCACAACCACCCCGCCACCACCATCTTCCATTTCATGAAAATTCACCAAGATCTTCATCTTCTCCATCTTCATCTTCTATGTGAGCAAATTCAAAAAAAAAAAATCTGATCTAACCAAATTACAGATCTAACCAAAAACAAATCAAACACGAAGGCGAGAGAGAAAGAAGGAGATCCACAAAGAAGATGAAGACGAAGGAGAACACCTAGGAGAACAAAGGTGATCGATGAAGAAGAAGGAGATCGAAGGAGAGAGAAAGAAGGAGATCGACGGAAAGGGAAAGGAGGAGATCGGTCGCGTTCTTCGTTCGTCAGTACCTATCTTCGTTCATTCTTCGTTCATCTTCGTTCGTTCGTTTGTCTTCGCTCGAAGGAGGAGATTGGCGCTGCAACTGTGGATTCAGCGGAGAGAGAGGGCGTGAGGGAGGAGCTCGACTTCGCTCAAAATTCCGACAATGGTGGCTTTAGTGTTGTGTCGAGGGCATGAAGGAGAAGAGAGAGGGCGTGAGGGAGGAGAGAGAGTGGAGGTGGTGGGGAATGGGTTGGGTTTTCGTGGTGGGGGTGGGCGTGGGCGTGGGGGTGGTGGGGTGAAGGAATGGTTGTGGGTTGTGGGAAAAGAAAAGAAGGGTTGTGACTGGAAGATCATGCAGTAGTTAGGGAAAAGATTAAGTAGTTTAATTGTTTTAGATTAGAGTAAGTAATCAATACTAATTTTATAAAGTAAGGGTATGTAAGTAATTTCACCCACCAAAACTTACTAAATAAGTAAACAAAAAAAGTGTTGCATTTATTTTGAAACACCCCTAAATAGAAAGTGTTGCAAGTATTATGAAACGAAGGAAAGTATGAGATTTTTGCATGTTTGGTTGGGTCTAAGATTAAATTTGCCTCCAAATTTTCTAAATAATTGGATACATGAATACAACTATCACTTTAGAGAGTGTATTGTTGTCGAATGGTGTAAAATAAAAAAAATGTAGCCTATTGAAGATGGAAGGAATAGGAAAAATTAGTTGCTATGAACTGCTCGAATGCATTCCGATTTCCCAACTGATCTGTGTACAAAACATAACTACAATAATATACTTCATAAGATAAGGCCGTACACGTCCAAAATGTGGACAACCAGTCAACCACGACACTGCCCAAGTCCTTCAAATTCCAAATCAGAATAGGAATTTAGGAGAGCACGAAAGCTGCTACTGCTTTATTTGCAAAGCTCAAATAGGCAGCTGCCGAAATCTCGTATTTCTTGTAAGTTCTTCCTGATGCACCCTTTATCATTTTTCCATTTTGACTTATCACGTTTTTTAATGCACAACTTTAACCGCTAATGATTATATACATTAAAACGAATACTAAACCATTTTACATAACATGTCTTTTACTTTCTCATGCAAGGAAAACAAAAAAGTTGAAAAAAAGGGAGGGACTATAAGACGTAGGATACAATTCTCATTAACTAGTTGAATTTGTATAGAGCAGGGAACGATAAAAACGGCTAGCAAACGGTTTACTTTCTCATGCATGGAAAGGAAAAATCTCATCAATAGTTCGCAAGAAAGTAATAATATTTGACTGCCCATCAGCATCATCCGTGCACAAATATACGCCGCTAATTTCAAGTATGCAAGATCACCGATATCTGAATTCAGATATGTCAGAGTGAGAATAAACTACAGATGAATTATCTGGCAGTTGGATTCGTATTCGCCTTCTTTTAGCACTCAGATTACGTGAACCGAGTTATATGACCAGAATCTGAACTGAACCTGAAACCAAGGCCACTCACTATTCATTTAGATTCAGCAAAAGGGATCGAAGATAGAGTTGATTGTCAAGAATAATGTCTGACAAGCAGCTTTTCAGCCTTACTCCTCCAATGAGATGTCAAAATATCACAATGTCCTGGAATGATCAGCTGCAGCACCTAAGATAGAAAGAAGAGCAGCCATTCCAACAACCTGCTTCTTGCTACGAGTTCCAGCAGCTATAGCAGCCCCAACTACAGCACCAGCAGCTGCAGCATTAACCTGCAGAAGAATACCTAGTCAATTTACAAGCCAAAAGCCTAAGGTATCCTCTAGTAGAGTCTGATTATCTCACAGATCACAAATTTTTTCCAATAAGACATGCAAGACAGAAGAAATGGAAGACACATTTTCCTTGTGGAAATGAGATAAAATGATGAGTCGACTGTCTGTCTTATCATGATATTTCCTTCTTTCTTCCAAGTCTGATAAAGTATTTTTCAATGAGGAGGGTTGTTGGCGCAAATTCTACAGAACATATGCGATTGAGAACGATAAACCATTGATGCAATCAATCAGACATTATTCATGACTGTCAGTTAACTTTTTGAACTCCCTTCTTGATTATTGAACAAGTTCACTTCTCAATAATCCAATACTAAAATCTGAAACAACATATAGGAAGGTTGAATTTGGGTCATTTCTTGGAAAGTAGAATTTCGAAACTAAATGTACTACTAACCACGTCAGAACGTCCTCGATATTTTTGGATGCCACAGCGAGTCAATGCAAATATTCCAGCAAAAAGTCCTAGTTCAGAGAAAGATTGAATAAAATAAGGCTAATGATAATCACAAGCAAGCTATAACAAGGATCAATTGCCACAGGGATTGTTAGGTTCTTAACTCTCAATACATCATAGTACAATGTGAAGTCTTCAGAAAGACAACACAAAAAGCAGCAGCACAAGTGCATAATCAAGTTGTCTTTTCTTATTTTCCTAAGATGACTTTCAAGAAGATAGGTATGGAAGCCTAGAAGACACCAAAAGACAGTTTTGACAATGGTGCACTGCTATGAACTAACATAGCTTGGACGCATTAATGGCAGAAATCAAGGAAGAAAGAGAAGATTTGATTCCTAAACTGAAATGACAGCAATATAAAAGGATAATTACAAGCTTCCGAGAGGCTTGTTCTCTCCCATGAACTCATAAAAGCTCACTCAATTTCTCATCTATTTTCGACATGCCCTTCCCATTCTAAGTTGCTCTACATTTATACTACTTTCCCTAAAAAACTATCCAACTTATTCCCCAAGTAAACTAAAGAACATTATATCTAAAATACCCTCCCCCCCTAATATTAGTTCTTAGCCTTACTGGCCCCCTAAACTTCCACCTTGTCCTCAAGGTGGATAGAAATCGGCACTGACTTCACGGACTGGGCAGCGGTAGTCCTTCATGCTCGAGAAGGAGACCTGACTTCATCTTGCGTGGCAGCTCCTCATGAGTTATCTCTGTTGCTGGCTCGGGTGGCCTAATTATGGTACGGTTATGGGGACTATGAAGGAGAAGTACAATGCAGTGTTGTTGTTTTGGTGTGGTGCTTATGTGGGTTGAAAGGGTAGATGGGGTATTTTGGTTTTGAAAGAGGGGATGGCTGATGTATAAAAAATTGGGGTTTGGATATGGTGGGCTGGGAATAGAAAATTGGGGGGTTGAAGAATTGGGTGGATAGCTTGGCTTTAGAAGTAGGACAATTAAAAATTTTAATCTGAAAATTTTAATAAGTTTATTTAATTACTGGTTATGGTTAATTTTGAGAATTAAAGAGGTTTTCAAGGAACTAATAAGCACTAATCCAGGTGTTCATAATGAAGAATTACATGGCCCATGCGTAGAAACAAGCATCACTCGTGTCCGAAGCTAAGGATCTGTTTGTCTAAGCAAGATAAAGATAATTAATTGGAATTAATTGGCTCTAATCTTGTTTAAGTGATAGTTAATTAGCATTAAGTATCAAATTAGTGATAATCATGTTTTGTATTAGCTAAGTATCTTAGTTATAGCTTAATTTTGTAAAAACTAACAACTATTTTTCAATGAAGATGGCCATTCAGTTTTCTAAGGCTTGTAAAGAAAGCTTAAGGACGTAGAAAGCCAGTAACTTGGAGCTCCCGGCCACCATATTGAGCTGCTTGAGGTGCATGCTTATTTTGGTCCCATAATACGAAAGTTAACCTATGAAGGAAAGCTTGTCACTTGACCTTATCTGTACCAGCAGCAAAAACGAGGCCTCTTTTTAGCTGATACGGGCAGCAGCCATTTCTTGTCCAAATGTGACGTGTGACCGTATAAAGATTTTAAGTGTAGGTTACGTTGCTTTTGGTTACGTGGTAAAATTTGCAGCCATTAAAAAGTTATACTCAGAAAAGTGGAAAAAGGTCTCTGTTGAGAGTTCCAACAGCTCAGTCATCTTTTAGGATACTTTTAATAAAGTTGTACCTCTTAGTTTGCTGTGATTTTTGGATATGTTGTACTATAAATAGTTTACTATTACCTTGTAAAATTTCAAGTTGAATGAATGAAAATTGAGAGAGTTATCTCTTTTAGATAACAGTTGCATTTTCTGTCCAAAACCGGGATGGTTTTGATTATCTCTCAAATCTTTGTTTGTAGTTTTGTATTTCATTGAATTGAGAGCTCGACTTCAAAGTAGGTTGAATAATAAGTTGTTTCATCTTATTATTACCTTTGTTTAGTGGTATTTGGTTTGGAGTTAGTGGTGGTTTGTAGAAATACAAATCGGTTCTTGTTCTTTGTTTTTCTTAAATCCAAAAGTCTCTTTACTTAATGTAAATGCTCTCATTTCCTTATTCCATATGTATCAAAATGGGGCCCAAACTATTCATTTGTGATTGGACTGGAGGTTTGTGGGCCGGAGAAACCAGGGTTATTTTGTGTGAAGGGTTTTGTGGGTTTAATAGAAAGTGGGTTGGTTTGAAGAGCATTAGTTTTGCCATGGTTTACTTCATTAATTGGAGTGGGGATGAATTTAAAAGGGAGGAAATGGGGCACGTATATGGCCACTATATTGTTGGGAACCCCCACCTTTACATCATCAGTCACACCATTTACCAAAATCCCCTTAATAATAGGGTCACAACCTGGTTTCTTCTCCCGGCCAACATATGACTCAACAAAAATTCCCACACCCTCCTTTTCTTTCGCTCTCTTTCTGGAACTTTCTTCTTAAACCGATAGTCGGCTGCTCCACCACAAGACCTACCGCTGGAAAAGGAGTGTTTCAAACTCCAGCCACAACTCCTATAAATCATCACTATACTTTACCAAAATAGCATCACATAATTGCTAACATATTTTTTGGCTCTCTTTTCAGTTTTGGATAAACAATGGATTCTAGTAAATTAGACAACTTTCAATAAATTGCAAACAGTTATGTACAAATAGGATAACCACTCAATTTAGATCAAATTTGTTAAAAGTGACTACACAAGGTAGTTTGTAGCAATCTTTTGAAAATTTGCACTTGATACAAAACCAGTGCATGACATTTCGAGATTTAAGAAAAGATCCCTTACGATCCATCGACTTGCTTCTTACTTCTTAAAGAGTTCCTCATTTTCATTAGATGGCAACATGCCATAAAACCCTGCTATGCATTACTTGTATACTTCTCTGCACATTCTTGATAAACAACAATATCGTGCAATTCTCAAGAAGTGACTAAATCCCTTCTCAGAAGTCAGTGAGTCACAACATCAACAGAGTTCCTGCACTTAGCTAACTTTGTCTCTAAAATTGACCAAACTAACAATGACCAACACACAAACAACTATAAAATATATTCACATTCAGTACTGACATTGCTTTCAAGTGCTCAAATTGTAAAGAGCAGATGGCAAACAGACTTAGTTATATAGAAGTCATACCACATTGACCGCTCGTTTTGCATATCGATTTCGCCTGCATTTCACATCATAAAATATCAAATAAATCGTAATCGACAAACTAAAACACAAATATACCAATTTCATCATTGTTTCAAATTTCCACCTACATCGTCAAATTCTTACCACAAAAGAGGCACGAGAAAAGCCAGCAAGGTCTGTATTACATAAAACATACCAACAAAAGAAACACAAATCAAAGAATTATACCATCCTAGAGTTATCAAACAGATTTAACAAAACAAAAGCGGATCGTTCATACTAAAACAAGATAATTAAAACCCATGATCAAATGTCCTTGTAAGAAACCTGTTGATTAATACATTACCTGATTTAGTAGCATCATATGGTCCAGTACACAAACCCCAAAGTGCTCCTGCCTGGAAAAAGATTCGAAATTTGAAGATGGGAAATTCATAATTAGCTCGGAATTGAATGCAGTAGAAAATACTTCAGAAATTCAATAACGGAAAGCAGATAATCAAAGGCGTACAGTTCCAACATGAACTATGGATTCAACGGCCATTGAAGAGCAAGGAGTGTCTTCCTCAATTTCTGCATCCATTATCAAATTATCTCATATCCTCTTTTACTTTTCCGGCCAAATCAGCGGGATGAATATGAAGGTTTCCTACTAAAACTGACGGGAGTTGGTACGGAGGAGAGAGGAGTTTTGGGGTTTGGAAAGAGTAGGAATGGAAGTGGGAGGTGGGTGAAGGGTAAAAGGTCGCAAATCTATACATACAAATATATTAAAGGAAAAATGGATCAGAATACCCAACTTTGGGCGGTCCGCTTTTAATACTCCCAACTATGGATTATTTTTAAATACCCCCCAACTTTGGGCGGTCCGCTTTTAATACTCCCAACTATGGATTATTTTTAAATACCCCCCAACTTTGGGGTGGTCCGCAAAAAATGCGTCATTTACCTGTTATAACCGGATGAACTGGTAAACCAAAACCCCCACCCCCCTCTGCTCATCTCTCTCTCCCCTCTCCTCATCCCCCCACCCCTAACCCCCCCCCCACTACCACCTTCCCTCACCACCATTTCTCTCTCCTCCCTACCACCTCCACTCCCACAACAACCACCTCTGATTTCTCCCTTCTTTGTCTGTTCTCGACCACCTTCAACAACCACTACCACAACTTTCTTCTTTAGCAACAGTTTTTGAAGCAGGAGAAGAAAAAGAAATTTGACAATTTGGAATTAAGTTACCCAGAAAAAATAAAGAAATTGAAGAAAGAAATTACGAAAGAATTAGCTGACAATTGCTGCGGATCCATGAAGAGTGATGATATCTTTAGCAACAGTTTTTGAAGCCATTGAAAACCCTATAAATGTTTTCAAGATTTTTCAACTGGGTAATTCTCAAATCGAAATTTAATTTTGTGGGTGTTGAAGATTTGAAGTTGAAGATGAATTGAGGAGAGAGAAAGAGATAGAGATGCAGTAGATTGTAATTAGGGATAAAAGTTGATTGATTGAAATGAATTAAAAAAAAAACACCAAAAAAAGGGAGGAAAAGGGGTCACGGCTAGTTTTTCTGGGTGGGTTTTTGAGTGGGTAGGGGAATTCGACGGGGTGGTGGGGGGGAGGGGGGAGGCTGCGAGGGTGGGGCTGGGGGGCTGCGAGGGTTGGGTTGGGCGTTGGGAGGTGAGGGGTTCGAAGGTGGTGGTTGGGCTTTGGGGGGGGGAGGGGTTCAAAGGTGTTGGTTGGGGTTGGGGGGGAGGGGTTCAAAGGTGTGGGCTGGGGTGGAGGAGATTCGGTGGGTGGTCAGGGTGGGGATGGGGTGTGGGGGCTGTGGGAGGTCGTGATAGTAGTGGGCTGGTGGCTAGATGGTGGTTGCAACTTGTAATGGAGGAAGAAGAAGTAGAGGATGGAAAAAAAATTACCTTGCTAACAGGTTACAAGTCATCTGGGTTCATTTTTGGCGGATCACCCCCAAAGTTGGGGTATTTAAAAATAATCCATAGTTAGGGGTATTAAAAGCGGACCGCCCAAAGTTAGGGCTATTCTGATCCTTTTTTCCTATATTGAACGATTTTTTCACCAGGTATACTGAGGTTTCACGAAATGCACCAGGTACCCTCGTTGTTGTAAAAATGCACCAGATGCTCTTGTCATTTGCATAAAATGCACCAAATACCCTTAATGATTAACGGTGTTAAGTTTCCGTTAGCTTTTTTTACCATTTTGCCATTATTAACCCTAACCTAACCCTAACCCTAACCCTAACCCTAACCCCTAAACCTTTACCCTAAACCCTTAAACCCCTAAACTCTTAAACCCCTAAACCCTAAACCCAAACCCTAACCCTAAACCCTAACTACATTGAACGTGAAAAGTATTTTGCCCATAGCTCTTATCTCGAAAAATATTTTTGATTGATTCTTGCGCCTAAAGAGGCATTTTTCCAGGCTCCAAGTCCGAATGGGAAAAAGATGAACTCGGATTTTTCGTTCTAGTTGTGCACTGCATTGATGCTCAAAAAGTGTTTTTGGCATAACTCTTAACCCGAAAAACATTTCCAAAAAGATTCTTGTGCCAAAAATGGTTTTTTCCATGCTCCACAGCTCCGTCACGTCAAAATGTGGAATAAACGAAGTTGAATTTTTTGTACAAATAGTGGCCCACATTCAACGTGAAAAGTATTTTGCCCATAACTCTTATCTCGGAAAGCATTTTTGATTGATTCTTGCACTTCAAGTGGTAATTTTCCATGCTCAACATATTCCTCAAGTCCGAATGAGAAAAAAATGTAGTCGAATTTTTTGCACCAGTTGTTCCCTACATTTATGCTCAAAATTGTTTTTGGCTTAACTCTTAGCCCGAAAAACATTTCTAAGCGATTCTTGTTCATAAAATGGTTTTTTTCCATTCTCCACGGCTCCATCGCGTCAGAAAGTGGAAAAAATGATGTATAATTTTTCGTACAAGTAGTGCCCTACATTGAACATGAAAAGTATTTTGCCCATAACTCTTATCTAGGAAAACATTTCTTATTGATTCTTGCGCCTAAAGTGGCATTTTTTCAAGCACAACATATTCCTCAAGACCGAATGGGAAAAAAATAAAGTCGGATTTTTCATACCAGTTGTGCCCTGCATTGATGCTGAAATGTGTTTTTTGCATAACTCTTAGCCCGAAAAACATTTCTAAACTATCCTTGTGCTTAAAATGGTTTTTTTCGATGCTCATAGCTCTGTCACGTCAGAATGTGGGAAAAATGAAGTTGAATTTTTCGTACAAGTAGTGCCCTACATTGAACGTGAAAAGTATTTTGCCCAAAGCACTTATTTCGGAAAATATCTATGATTGATTCTTGCGCCTAAAGAGGCATTTTTCCAGGCTCAATATATACCTCAAATCCGAATGGGAAAAAAATGAAGTCGGATTTTTCGTTCCAGTTGTGCCTTGCATCGATGCTCAAAAAGTGTTTTTGGCATAACTCTTAGCCCGAAAAACATTTCTAAAATATTATTGTGCCTAAAATGGTTTTTTTCCATGCTCCACAGCTCCGTCACGTCAGAATGTGGAAAAAATGAAATTGAATTTTTCGTACAAGTAGTGCCCTACGTTGAACGTGAAAAGTATTTTTCCCATAACTCTTATCTCGGAAAACATTTCTGATTGATTCCCGCACTTATAGTGGCATTTTTCCATGCTCAACATATTCCTCAAGTACGAATGAGAAAAAAAATGTAGTCGGATTTTTCGTACCAGTTGTGCCCTGCATTGATGCTTAAAAGTGTTTTTGGCTTAACTCTTAGCCGAAAAACATTTCCAAACGATTCTTGTGCCTAAAATGGTTTTTTTCCATGCTCCTCAGCTGCATCACGTCAGAATGTGGAAAAAATGAAGTTGAATTTTTCGTACAAGTAGTGCCCTACATTGAACGTGAAAAGTATTTTGCCCTTAACTCTTATATCGGAAAACATTTCCGATTGATTCTTGCGCCTAAAGTGGCATTTTTCCAGGCTCAACATATTTCTAAAGTCCGAATGGGAAAAAAATATAAAGTCGCATTTTTCGTACCAGTTGTGCCCTGCATTGATGCTGAAAGGTGTTTTTTTGCATAACTCTAAGCCCAATAAACATTTCTAAATTATTCTTGAGCTTAAAATGGTTGTTTTCTATGCTCCATAGATCCGTCAAGTCAGAATGTGGAAAAAAAAAAGTTGAATTTTTCGTACAAGTAGTGCCCTACATTGAACGTGAAAATTATTTTGCCCATAAGTCTTATCTCGAAAAACATTTCTGATTAATTCTTGCCCTTCAAGTGACATTTTTCCAGGCACAACATATTCCTCAAGACCGAATGGGAAAAAATGAAGTCGGAATTTTCGTACCGGTTGTGCCCTGCATTGATGCTGAAATGTGCTTTTTGCATAAATCTTAGCCCGAAAAAACATTTCTAAACTATCCTTGTGTTTAAAATTGTTTTTTTCGATGCTCCACAGCTTCGTCATTTCAGAATGTGGAAAAATTGAAGTTGAATTTTTCGTAGAAGTAGTGCCCTACATTGAACGTGAAAAGTATTTTGCCCATAACTCTTATATCGGAAAACATTTCCGATTAATTATTACGCCTAAAGTGGCATTTTTCTAGGCTCAACATATTTCTGAAGTCCGAATGGGAAAAAAATGAAGTCGGATTTTTCGTACCAGTTGTGCCCTCCATTGATGCTGAAAGGTGTTTTTTTGCATAACTCTAAGCCCAATAAACATTTCTAAATTGATTTTGAGCTTAAAATGGTTTTTTTCTATGCTCCATAGATCCGTCAAGTCAGAATGTGGAAAAAATAAAGTTGAATTTTTCGTACAAGTAGTGCCCTACATTGAACGTGAAAAGTATTTTGCCCATAACTCTTATCTCGAAAAACATTTCTGATTGATTCTTGCCCTTCAAGTGGCATTTTTCCAGGCACAACATATTCCTCAAGACCGAACGGGAAAAACATGAAGTCGGAATTTTCGTACCGGTTGTGCCCTGCATTGATGCTGAAATGTGTTTTTTTGCATAACTCTAAGCCCAATAAACATTTCTAAATTGATTTTGAGCTTAAAATGGTTTTTTTCTATGCTCCATAGATCCGTCAAGTCAGAATGTGGAAAAAATAAAGTTGAATTTTTCGTACAAGTAGTGCCCTACATTGAACGTGAAAATTATTTTGCCCATAAGTCTTATCACGAAAAACATTTCTGATTAATTCTTGCCCTTCAAGTGACATTTCTCCAGGCACAACATATTCCTCAAGACCGAATGGGAAAAAATGAAGTCGGAATTTTCGTACCGGTTGTGCCCTGCATTGATGCTGAAATGTGTTTTTTGCATAAATCTTAGCCCGAAAAAACATTTCTAAACTATCCTTGTGCTTAAAATTGTTTTTTCGATGCTCCACAGCTCCGTCATTTCAGAATGTGGAAAAATTGAAGTTGAATTTTTCGTAGAAGTAGTGCCCTACATTGAACGTGAAAAGCATTTTGCCCATAACTCTTATATCGGAAAACATTTCCGATTAATTCTTGCGCCTAAAGTGGCATTTTTCCAGGCTCAACATATTTCTGAAGTCCGAATGGGAAAAAAATGAAGTCGGATTTTTCGTACCAGTTGTGCCCTCCATTGATGCTGAAAGGTGTTTTTTTGCATAACTCTAAGCCCAATAAACATTTCTAAATTGATTTTGAGCTTAAAATGGTTTTTTTCTATGCTCCGTAGATCCGTCAAGTCAGAATGTGGAAAAAATAAAGTTGAATTTTTCGTACAAGTAGTGCCCTACATAGAACGTGAAAAGTATTTTGCTCATAACTCTTATCTCGAAAAACATTTCTGATTGATTCTTGCCCTTCAAGTGGCATTTTTCCAGGCACAACATATTCCTCAAGACCGAACGGGAAAAACATGAAGTCGGAATTTTCGTACCGGTTGTGCCCTGCATTGATGCTGAAATGTGTTTTTTGCATAACTCTTAGCCCGAAAAATATTTTCAAACTATCCTTGTGCTTAAAATGGTTTTTTTCGATGCTCCACAGCTCTGTCACGTCAGAATGTGGAAAAAAATGAAGTTGAATTTTTCGTACAAGTAGTGCCCTACATTGAACGTGAAAAGTATTTTGCCAATAACTCTTATCTCGAAAAACATTTCTGATTGATTCTTACCCTTCAAGTGGCATTTTTCCAAGCACAACATATTCCTCAAGACCGAATGGGAAAAAAATGTAGTCGTATTTTTCGTACCGGTTGTGCCCTGCATTGATGCTGAAATGTGTTTTTTGCATAACTCTTAGCCCGAAAAACATTTCTAAACCATCCTTGTGCTTTAAATTGTTTTTTTCGATGCTCCACAGCTCCGGCATTTCAGAATGTGGAAAAAATGGAGTTGAATTTTTCATACAAGTAGTGCCCTACATTGAACATGAAAAGTATTTTGCCAATAGCTATTATCTCGGAAAACATTTCTGATTGATTCTTGCGCCTAAAGAGGCATTTTTCCAGGCTCAATAAATACCTCAAGTCCGAATGGGAAAAAAATGAAGTCGGATTTTTCGTTCCAGCTGTGCCCTGTATTGATGCTCAAAAAGTGTTTTTGGCATAACTCTTAGCCCGAAAAACATTTTAAACATATTATTGTACCTAAAATGGTTTTTTTTTCCATGCTCCACAGCTCCGTCACGTCAGAATGTGGAATAATGAAGTTGAATATTTCGTACAGGTAGTGCCCTACATTGAACGTGAAAAGTATTTTGCCAATAACTCTTATCTCGAAAAACATTTCTGATTGATTCTTACCCTTCAAGTGGCATTTTTCCAAGCACAACATATTCCTCAAGACCGAATGGGAAAAAAATGTAGTCGTATTTTTCGTACCGGTTGTGCCCTGCATTGATGCTGAAATGTGTTTTTTGCATAACTCTTAGCCCGAAAAACATTTCTAAACCATCCTTGTGCTTTAAATTGTTTTTTTCGATGCTCCACAGCTCCGCCACGTCAGAATGTGGAAAAATTGAAGTTGAATTTTTCGTACAAATAGTGCCCTACATTGAACGTGAAAAGTATTTTGCTCATAACTCTTATTTAGGAAAACATTTCCGATTGATTCTTGCGCCTAAAGTGGCATTTTTCCAGGCACAACATTTTCTTCAAGACCGAATGGCAAAAAAATGAAGTTGGATTTTTCGTACCAGTTGTGCCCTGCGTTGATGCTGAAATGTGTTTTTTTGCATAACTCTTAGCCGAAAAACATTTCTAAACTATCCCTGTGTTTAAAATTGTTTTTTTCGATGCTGCACTGCTCCGTCACGTCAGAATGTGGAAAACATGAAGTTGAATTTTTCGTACAAGTAGTGCCCTACATTGAACGTGAAAAGTTTTTTGCCCATAGCTCTTATCTCGGAAAACCTTTCTAATTGATTTTTGCGCCTAAAGAGGCATTTTTCTAGGCTCAATATATTCCTCAATACCGCATGCGGATAAATGAAGTCGGTTTTTTCGTTCCAGTTGTGCCCTGCATTGATGCTCAAAAAGTGTTTTTTTATAACTCTTAGCCCGAAAAACATTTCTAAAAGATTCTTGTGCCTAAAATGGTTTTTTTCCATGCTCCACAGCTCTGTCACGTCAGAATGTGGAAAAAATGAAATTGAATATTTCGTACATGTAGTGCCCTACATTAAACATGAAAAGTATTTTGCCAATAACTCTTATCTCGGAAAACATTTCTGATTGATTCTTGCGCCTAATGTGGCATTTTTCCCAGCACAACATATTCCTCAAGGCCGAATGGGAAAAAAATGAAGTCGGATTTTTCGTACCAGTTGTGCCATGCATTGATGCCGAAATGTGTTTTTTCCATAACTCTTAGCCCGAAAAACATTTCTAAACTATCTTTGTGCTTAATTGTTTTTTTCGATGCTCCACAGCTCCGTCACGTCAGAATGTGGAAAAAATAAAGTTGAATTTTTCGTACAAGTAGTGCCCTACATTGAACGTGAAAAGTATTTTGCCCATAGCTCTTTTCTCGGAAAATATGTTTGATTGATTCTTGCACCTAAAGAGACATTTTTCCAGGCTCAATATATACCTCAAGTTCGAATTGGCAAAAAATGAAGTCGGATTTTTCATTCTAGTAGTGCCCTGCATTGATGCTCAAAAAGTGTTTTTGGCATAACTCTTAGCCCGAAAAACATTTCAAAAAAGATTCTTGTGCTAAAAATGGTTTTTTCCCGTGCTCCACAGCTCCGTCATGTCAGAATGTGGAAAAAACCAAGTTGAATTTTTCGTACAAGTAGTGCCCGATATTGAACGTGAAAAGTATTTTCCCCATAACTCTTATCTCGGAAAGCATTTCTGATTGATTCTTGCACTTCAAGTGGTAATTTTTCATGCTCAACATATTCCTCAAGTCCGAATGAGATAAAAATGTAGTCGAATTTTTCGTACCAGTTGCTCCCTACATTTATGCTCAAAAGTGTTTTTGGCTTAACTCTTAGCCCGAAAAACATTTCTAAACGATTCTTGTGCCTAAAATGATTTTTTTCCATTCTCCACAGCTCCATCGCGGCACAATGTGGAAAAAATGAAGTATAATTTTTCGTACAAGTAGTGCCCTACATTGAACGTGAAAAATATTTTGCCCATAACTCTTATCTCGGAAAACATTTCTGATTGATTCTTGCGCCTAAAGTGGCATTTTTTCAGGCACAACATATTCCTCAAGACCGAATGGGAAAAAAAATAAAGTCCGATTTTTCATACCAGTTGTGCCCTGCATTGATGCTGAAATGTGTTTTTTGCATAACTTTTAGCCCGAAAAACATTTCTAAACTATCCTTGTGCTTAAAATGGTTTTTTTCGATGCTCCACAGCTCCATCACGTCATAATGTGGGAAAAATGAAGTTGAATTTTTCGTACAAGTACTGCCCTACATTGAACGTGAAAAGTATTTTGCCCAAAGCTCTTATTTCGGAAAATATATCTATGATTGATTCTTGCGCCTAAAGAGGCATTTTTCCAGGCTCAATATATACCTCAAGTCCGAATGGGAAAAAAATGAATTCGGATTTTTCGTTCCAGTTGTGCCTTGTATTGATGCTGAAAAAGCGTTTTTGGCATAACTCTTAGCCCGAAAAACATTTCTAAATGATTATTGTGCCTTTAATGGTTTTATTCCATGCCCCACAGCCCCGTCACGTCAGAATGTGGAAAAAATGAAATTGAATTTTTCGTACAAGTAGTGCCCTACATTGAACGTGAAAAGTATTTTTCCCATAACTCTTATCTCGGAAAACATTTCTGATTGATTCTCGCACTTCAAGTGGTATTTTTCCATGTTCAACATATTCCTCAAGTCCGAATGAGAAAAAAAATATAGTCGGATTTTTCGTATCAGTTGTGCTCTGCATTGATGCTGAAAGGTGTTTTTTTGCATAACTCTAAGCCCAATTAACATTTCTAAATTATTCTTGAGCTTAAATTGGTTTTCTTCTATGCTCCATAGATCCGTCAAGTCAGAATGTGGAAGAAATGAAGTTGAATTTTTCGTACAAGTAGTCCCCTACATTGAACGTGAAAAGTATTTTGCCCATAACTCTTATATCGGAAAACATTTCCAATTGATTCTTGCACCTAAAGTGGCATTTTTCCAGGCTCATCATATTTCTAAAGTCCGAATAGGAAAAAAATAAAGTCGGATTTTTCGTACCAGTTGTGCCCTGCATTGATGCTGAAAGGTGTTTTTTTGCATAACTCTAAGCCCAATTAACATTTCTAAATTATTCTTGAGCTTAAATTGGTTTTCTTCTATGCTCCATAGATCCGTCAAGTCAGAATGTGGAAGAAATGAAGTTGAATTTTTCGTATAAGTAGTGCCCTACATTGAACGTGAAAAGTATTTTGCTCATAACTCTTATCTCGAAAAACATTTCTGATTGATTCTTGCCCTTCAAGTTGCATTTTTTCCAGGCACAATATATTCCTCAAGACCGAATGGGAAATAAATGAAGTCGGAATTTCCGTACCGGTTATTCACTGCATTGATGCTGAAATGTGTTTTTTGCATAACACTTAGCCCGAAAAACATTTCTAAACTATCCTTGTGCTTAAAATTGTTTTTTTCGATGCTCCACAGCTCCGTCATTTCAGAATGTGGAAAAATTGAAGTTGAATTTTTCGTACAAGTAGTGCCCTACATTGAACGTGAAAAGTATTTTGCCCATACCTCTTATATCGGAAAACATTTCCAATTCATTCTTGCGCCTAAAGTGGCATTTTTCCAGGCTCAACATATTTCTAAAGTCCGAATAGGAAAAAAATAAAATCGGATTTTTCGTACCAGTTGTGCCCTGCATTGATGCTGAAAGGTGTTTTTTTGCATAACTCTAAGCCCATTTAACATTTCTAAATTATTCTTGAGCTTAAATTGGTTTTTTTCTATGCTCCATAGATCCGTCAAGTCAGAATGTGGAAGAAATGAAGTTGAATTTTTCGTACAAGTAGTGCCCCACATTGAACGTGAAAAGTATTTTGTCCATAACTCTTATCTCGAAAAACATTTCTGATTGATTCTTGCCCTTCAAGTTGCATTTTTTCCAGGCACAATATATTCCTCAAGACCGAATGGGAAATAAATGAAGTCGGAATTTCCGTACCGATTATTCACTGCATTGATGCTGAAATGTGTTTTTTGCATAACACTTAGCCCAAAAAACATTTCTAAACTTTCCTTGTGCTTAAAATTGTTTTTTTCGATGCTCCACAGCTCCGTCATTTCAGAATGTGGAAAAATTGAAGTTGAATTTTTCGTACAAGTAGTGCCCTACATTGAACGTGAAAAGTATTTTGCCCATAACTCTTATATCGGAAAACATTTCAGATTGATTCTTGCGCCTAAAGTGGAATTTTTCCAGGCTCAACATATTTCTAAAGTCCGAACGTAAAAAAATATAAAGTCAGATTTTTCGTACCAGTTGTGCCCTGCATTGATGCTGAAAGGTGTTTTTTTGCATAACTCTAAGCCCAATAAACATTTCTAAATTATTCTTGAGCTTAAAATGGTTATTTTCTATGCTCCATAGATCCGTCAAGTCAGAATGTGCAAAAAATGAAGTTGAATTTTTCGTACAAGTAGTGCCCTACATTGAACGTGAAAATTATTTTGCCAATAAGTCTTATCTTGAAAAACATTTCTGATTGATTCTTGCCCTTCAAGTGGCATTTTTCCAGGCACAACATATTCCTCAAGACCGATTGGCAAAAAACTTGAAGTCGGAATTTTCGTACCGGTTGTGCCCTGCATTGATGCTGAAATGTGTTTTTTGCATAACTCTAAGCCCGAAAAATATTTTCAAACTATCCTTGTGCTTAAAATGGTTTTTTTCGATGCTCCACAGCACTGTCACGTCAGAATGTGGAAAAAATGAAGTTGAAGTTTTCGTACAAGTAGTGCCCTACATTGAACGTGAGAAGTATTTTGCCCATAACTCTTATCTCGAAAAATATTTCTGATTGATTCTTGCCCTTCAAGTGGCATTTTTTCAGGCACAACAAATATTCCTACAAACCGAATGGGAAAAAAATGAAGTCGGATTTTTCTTACCCGTTGTGCCCTGCATTGATGCTGAAATGTGTTTTTTGCATAACTCTTAGCCCGAAAAACATTTCTAAACTATCCTTGTGCTTGAAATTGTTTTTTTCGATGCTCCACAGCTCCGTCATTTCATAATGTGGAAAAAATGAAATTGAATTTTTTGTACAAGTAGTGATCTACATTGAACGTGAAAAATATTTTACCCATAGCTCTTATCTCGGAAAACATTTCTGATTGATTCTTGCGCCTAAAGAGGCATTTTTCCAGGCTCAATATATACCTCAATTTCGAATGGGAAAAAAATGAAGTCGGATTTTTCGTTCCAGTTGTGCCTTGCATTGATGCTCAAAAAGTGTTTTTAGCATAACTCTTAGCCCGAAAAACATTTTTAAAATATTATCGTACCTAAAATAGTTTTTTTTCCATGCTCCACAGCTCCGTTACGTCAGAGTGTGGAAAAATGAAGTTGAATATTTCGTACAAGTAGTGCCCTACCTTGAACGTGAAAAGTATTTTGCCCACAACTTTTATCTCGGAAAAATTTTCTGATTGATTCTTGCCGCTTAAAGTGGCATTTTTCCACGCACAACATATTCCTCTAGACCGTATGGGAAAAAATGAAGTTGGATTTTTCGTACCAATTGTGCCCTACATTGATGCTGAAATGTGTTTTTTCCATCACTCTTAGCCCGAAAAACATTTCTAAACTATCCTTGTGCTTAAAATTGTTTTTTTCGATGCTCCACAGCTCGGTCACGTCAGAGTGTGGAAAAATTGAAATTGAATTTCGGACAAGTCGTGCCCTACATTGAACGTGAAAAGTATTTTGCCCATAACTCTTATTTAGGAAAACATTTCCGAATGATTCTTGCGCCTAAATTGGCATTTTTCCGGGCACAAAATTTTCCTCAAGAACGAATGGCAAAAAAATGAAGTCGGATTTTTCGTACTGGTTGTGCCCTGCGTTGATGCTGAAATGTGTTTTTTGCATACCTCTTAGCCCGAAAAACATTTCTAAACTATCCTTGTGCTTAAAATGGTTTTTTTCGATGCTGCACTGCTGCGTCACGTTAGAATGTGGAAAACATGAAGTTGAATTTTTCGTACAAGTAGTGCCCTACGTTGAACGTGAAAAGTTTTTTGCCTATAGCTCTTATCCCGGAAAAGCTTTCTAATTGATTCTTGCGCCTAAAGAGGCATTTTTCCAGGCTTAATATATTCCTCAATACCGTATGCGGAAAAATCAAGTCGGTTTTTTCGTTCCAGTTGTGCCCTGCATTGATGCTTAAAAAGTGTTTTTAGCATAACTGTTAGCCCGAAAAACAGTTTTAAAATATTATCGTACCTAAAATAGTTTTTTTTCCATGCTCCACAGCTCCGTTACGTCAGAGTGTGGAAAAATGAAGTTGAATATTTCGTACAAGTAGTGCCCTACATTGAACGTGAAAAGCATTTTGCCCATAACTCTTATCTCGGAAAATTTTTCGGATTGATTCTTGCGCCTAAAGTGGCATATTTCCACACACAACATATTCCTCAAGACCGTATGGGAAAAAAATGAAGTTGAATTTTTCGTACCAGTTGTTCCCTACATTGATGCTGAAATCTGTTTTTTGCATAACTCTTAGCCCAAAAAATATTTTCAAACTATCCTTGTGCATAAAATGGTTTTTTTCGATGCTCCACAACTCTGTGACGTCAGAATGTGGAAAAAATGAATTTGAATTTTTCGTACAAGTAGTGCCCTACATTGAACGTGAAAAATATTTTGCCCATAACTCTTATCTCGAAAGACATTTCTGATTGATTCTTGCCCTTCAAGTGGCATTTTTCCAGACACAGCATATTCCTCAAGACCGAATGGAAAAAAAATGAAGTCATAATTTTCGTACCGGTTGTGCCCTGCATTGATGCTGAAATGTGTTTTTTGCATAACTCTTAGCCCGAAAAACAATTCTAAACTATCCTTGTGCGTAAAATTGTTTTTTTCGATGCTCCACAGCTCCGTCATTTCAGAATATGGAAAAAATGAAGTTTAATTTTTCGTACAAGTGGTGCCCTACATTGAACGTGAAAAATATTTTGCTAATAGCTCTTATCTCGGAAAGCATTTCTGATAGATTATTGCGCCTAAATAGGCATTTTTCCAGGCTCGATATATACCTCAAGTCCGAATGGGAAAAAAATAAAGTCGGATTTTTCGTTCCAGTTGTGCCCGACATTGATGCTCAAAAAGTGATTTTGGCATAACTCTTAGCCCGAAAAACATTTTTAAAATATTATCGTACCTAAAATGGTTTTTTTCCATGCTCCATAGCTCCGTCACGTCAGAATGTGGAAAAATGAAGTTGAATATTTCGTACAAGTAGTGCCCTACATTGAACGTGAAAAGTATTTTGCCCACAACTCTTATCTCGGAAAAATTTTCTAATTTGATTCTTGCCGCCTAAAGTGGCATTTTTCCACGCACAACATATTTCTCTAGACCGTATGGGAAAAAAATGAAGTTGAATTTTTCGTACCAATTGTGCCCTACATTGATGCTGAAATGTGTTTTTTCCATAACTCTTAGCCCGAAGAACATTTCTAAACTATTCTGGTGCTTAAAATTGGTTTTTTCGACGCTCCACAGCTCGGTCACGTCAGAATGTGGAAAAATTGAAATTGAATTTTTCGGACAAGTAGTGCCCTACATTGAACGTGAAAAGTATTTTGTCCATAACTCTTATTTAGGAAAACATTTCCGATTGATTCTTGCGCCTAAAGTGGCATTTTTCCGGGCACAAAATTTTCCTCAAGAACGAATGGCTAAAAAATGAAGTCGGATTTTTCGTACTGGTTGTGCCCTGCGTTGATGCTGAAATGTGTTTTTTGCATAACTCTTAGCCCGAAAAACATTTCTAAACTATCCTTGTGCTTAAAATGGTTTTTTTCGATGCTGCACTGCTGCGTCACGTTAGAATGTGGAAAACATGAACTTGAATTTTTCGTACAAGTAGTGCCCTACGTTGAACGTGAAAAGTTTTTTGCCTATAGCTCTTATCCCGAAAAAGCTTTCTAATTGATTCTTGCGCCGAAAGAGGCATTTTTCTAGGCTCAATATATTCCTCAATACCGTATGCGGAAAAATGAAGTCGGTTTTTTCGTTCCAGTTGTGCCCTGCATTGATGCTCAAAAAGTGTTTTTAGCATAACTCTTAACCCGAAAAACATTTTTAAAATATTATCGTACCTAAAATAGTTTTTTTCCATGCTCCACAGCTCCGTTACGTCAGAGTGTGGAAAAATGAAATTGAATATTTCGTACAAGTAGTGCCCTACATTGAACGTGAAAAGCATTTTGCCCATAACTCTTATCTCGGAAAATTTTTCTGATTGATTCTTGCGCCTAAAGTGGCATTTTTCCAAACACAACATATTCCTCAAGACCATATGGGAAAAAAATGAAGTTGAATTTTTCGTACCAGTTGTGCCCTGCATTGATGCTGAAATCTTTTTTTGCATAACTCTTAGCCCAAAAAATATTTTCAAACTATCCTTGTGCATAAAATGGTTTTTTTCGATGCTCCACAGCTCTGTGACGTCAGAATGTGGAAAAAATGAATTTGAATTTTTCGTACAAGTAGTGCCCTACTTTGAACGTGAAAAATATTTTGCCCATAACTCTTATCTCGAAAAATATTTCTGATTGATTCTTGCCCTTGAAGTGGCATTTTTCCAGGCACAGCATATTCCTCAAGACCGAATGGGAAAAAAATGAAGTCGGATTTTTCGTACCGGTTGTGCCCTGCATTGATGTTGAAATGTGTTTTTTGCATAACTCTTATCTCGAAAGACATTTCTGATTGATTCTTGCCCTTCAAGTGGCATTTTTCCAGACACAGCATATTCCTCAAGACCGAATGGAAAAAAAATGAAGTCATAATTTTCGTACCGGTTGTGCCCTGCATTGATGCTGAAATGTGTTTTTTGCATAACTCTTAGCCCGAAAAACAATTCTAAACTATCCTTGTGCGTAAAATTGTTTTTTTCGATGCTCCACAGCTCCGTCATTTCAGAATATAGAAAAAATGAAGTTGAATTTTTCGTACAAGTGGTGCCCTACATTGAACGTGAAAAATATTTTGCTAATAGCTCTTATCTCGGAAAACATTTCTGATAGATTCTTGCGCCTAAATCGGTATGTTTCCAGGCTCGATATATACCTCAAGTCCGAATGGGAAAAAAATAAAGTCGGATTTTTCGTTCCAGTTGTTCCCTGCATTGATGCTCAAAAAGTGATTTTGGCATAACTCTTAGCCCGAAAAACATTTTTAAAATATTATCGTACCTAAAATGGTTTTTTTCCATGCTCCACAGCTCCGTCACGTCAGAATGTGGAAAAATGAAGTTGAATATTTCGTACAAGTAGTGCCCTACATTGAACGTGAAAAGTATTTTGCCCACAACTCTTATCTCGGAAAAATTTTCTGATTGATTCTTGCCGCATAAAGTGGCATTTTTCCACGCACAACATATTCCTCTAGACCGTATGGGAAAAAAATGAAGTTGAATTTTTCGTACCCATTGTGCCATACATTGATGCTGAAATGTGTTTTTTCCATAACTCTTAGCCCGAAAAACATTTCTAAACAATTCTGGTGCTTAAAATTGGTTTTTTCGATGCTCCACAGCACGGTCACGTCAGAATGTGGAAAAAATGAAATTGAATTTTTCGGACAAGTAGTGCCTTACTTTGAATGTGAAAAGTATTTTGCCCATAACTCTTATTTAGGAAAACATTTCCGATTGATTCTTGCGCCGAAAGTGGCATTTTTTCGGGCACAAAATTTTCCTCAAGAACGAATGGCAAAAAAATGAAGTCGGATTTTTCGTACTGGTTGTGCCCTGCGTTGATGCTGAAATGTGTTTTTTGCATAACTCTCAGCTCGAAAAACACTTCTAAACTATCCTTGTGCTTAAAATGGTTTTTTTCGATGCTGCACTGCTGCGTCACGTTAGAATGTGGAAAACATGAAGTTGAATTTTTCGTACAAGTAGTGCCCTACGTTGAACGTGAAAAGTTTTTTGCCTATAGCTCTTATCCCGGAAAAGCTTTCTAATTGATTCTTGCGCCTAAAGAGGCATTTTTCCAGGCTCAATATATTCCTCAATACCGTATGCGGAAAAATGAAGTCGGTTTTTTCGTTCCAGTTGTGCCCTGCATTGATGCTCAAAAAGTGTTTTTAGCATAACTCTTACCCCGAAAAACATTTTTAAAATATTATCGTACCTAAAATAGTTTTTTTTCCATGCTCCACAGCTCCGTTACGTCAGAGTGTGGAAAAATGAAGTTGAATATTTCGTACAAGTAGTGCCCTATATTGAACGTGAACAGCATTTTGTCCATAACTCTTATCTCGGGAAATTTTTCTGATTGATTCTTGCGCCTAAAGTGGCATTTTTCCAGACACAACATATTCCTCAAGACCGTATGGGAAAAAAATGAAGTTGAATTTTTCGTACCAGTTGTGCCCTGCATTGATGCTGAAATCTGTTTTTTGCATAACTCTTAGCCCAAAAAATATTTTCAAACTATCCTTGTGCATAAAAAGGTTTTTTTTGATGCTCCACAGCTATGTGACGTCAGAATGTGGAAAAAATGAATTTGAATTTTTCGTACAAGTAGTGTCCTACATTGAACGTGAAAAATATTTTGCCCATAACTCTTATCTCGAAAAACATTTCTGATTGATTCTTGCCCTTCAAGTGGCATTTTTTCAGGCACAACATATTTCTCAAGACCGAATAGGAAAAAAATGAAGTCGGATTTTTCGTACCGGTTGTGCCCTGGATTGATGCTGAAATGTATTTTTTGCATAACTCTTAGCCCGAAAAACATTTCTAAACTATCCTTGTGCGTAAAATTGTTTTTTTCGATGCTCCACAGCTCCGTCATTTCAGAATATGGAAAAAATAAAGTTGAATTTTTCGTACAAGTGGTGCCCTACATTGAACGTGAAAAATATTTTGCTAATAGCTCTTATCTCGGAAAACATTTCAGATAGATTCTTGCGCCTAAATAGGCATTTTTTCAGGCTCAATATATACCTCAAGTCCGAATGGGAAAAAAATAATGTTGGATTTTTCGTTCCAGTTGTGCCCTGCATTGATGCTCAAAAAGTGATTTTGGCATAACTCTTAGCCCGAAAAACATTTTTAAAATATTATCGTACCTAAAATAGTTTTTTTCCATGCTCCACAGCTCCGTCACGTCAGAATGTGGAAAAATGAAGTTGAATATTTCATACAAGTAGTGCCCTACATTGAACGTGAAAAGTATTTTGCCCACAACTCTTATCTCGGAAAAATTTTCTGATTGATTCTTGCCGCCTAAAGTGGCATTTTTCCACGCACAACATATTCCTCTAGACCGTATCGGAAAAAAAATGAAGTTGAATTTTTCGTACCAATTGTGCCCTACATTGATGCTGAAATGTGTTTTTTCCATAACTCTTATCCCGAAAAACATTTCTAAACTATTCTGGTGCTTAAAATTGTTTTTTTCGATGCTCTACAGCTCGGTCACGTCAGAATGTGGAAAAATTGAAATTGAATTTTTCGGACAAGTAGTGCCCTACTTTGAACGTGAAAAGTATTTTGCCCATAACTCTTATTTAGGAAAACATTTCCGATTGATTCTTGCGTTGAAAGTGGCATTTTTCCGGGCACAAAATTTTCATCAAGAACGAATGGCAAAAAAATGAAGTCGGATTTTTCGTACTGGTTGTGCCCTGCGTTGATGCTGAAATGTGTTTTTTGCATAACTCTTAGCTCGAAAAACATTTCTAAACTATCCTTGTGCTTAAAATTGTTTTTTTCGATGCTGCACTGCTGCGTCACGTTAGAATGTGGAAAACATGAAGTTGAATTTTTCGTACAAGTAGTGCCCTACGTTGAACGTGAAAAGTTTTTTGCCTATAGCTCTTATCCCGGAAAAGCTTTCTAATTGATTCTTGCGCCTAAAGAGGCATTTTTCCAGGCTCAATATATTCCTCAATACCGTATGCGGAAAAATGAAGTCGGTTTTTTCGTTCCAGTTGTGCCCTGCATTGATGCTCAAAAAGTGTTTTTAGCATAACTCTTACCCCGAAAAACAATTTTAAAATATTATCGTACCTAAAATAGTTTTTTTTCCATGCTCCACAGCTCCGTTACGTCAGAGTGTGGAAAAATGAAGTTGAATATTTCGTACAAGTAGTGCCCTATATTGAACGTGAAAAGCATTTTGCCCATAACTCTTATCTCGGGAAATTTTCTGATTGATTCTTGCGCCTAAAGTGGCATTTTTCCAGACACAACATATTCCTCAAGACCGTATAGGAAAAAAATGAAGTTGAATTTTTCGTACCAGTTGTGCCCTGCATTGATGCTGAAATCTGTTTTTTGCATAACTCTTAGCCCAAAAAATATTTTCAAACTATCCTTGTGCATAAAATGGTTTTTTTCGATGCTCCACAGCTCTGTGACGTCAGAATGTGGAAAAAATGAATTTGAATTTTTCGTACAAGTAGTCCCCTACATTGAACGTGTAAAATATTTTGCCCATAACTCTTATTTCGAAAAACATTTCTGATTGATTCTTGCCCTTCAAGTGGCATTTTTCCAGGCACAACATATTCCTCAAGACCGAATGGGAAAAAAATGAAGTCGGATTTTTCGTACCCGGTTGTGCCCCCGCATTGATGCTTGAAATGTATTTTTTGCATAACTCTTAGTCCGAAAAACATTTCTAAACTATCCTTGTGCGTAAAATAGTTTTTTTCGATGCTCCACAGCTCCGTCATTTCAGAATATGGAAAAAATGAAGTTGAATTTTTCGTACAAGTGGTGCCCTACATTGAACGTGAAAAATATTTTGCTAATAGCTCTTATCTCGGAAAACATTTCTGATAGATTCTTGCTCCTAAATAGGTATTTTTCCAGGCTCGATATATACCTCAAGTCCGAATGGGAAAAAAATAAAGTCGGATTTTTCGTTCCAGTTGCTCCCTGCATTGATGCTCAAAAAGTGATTTTGGCATAACTCTTAGCCCGAAAAACATTTTTAAAATATTATCGTACCTAAAATGGTTTTTTTCCATGCTCCACAGCTCCGTCACGTCAGAATGTGAAAAAATGAAGTTGAATATTTCGTACAAGTAGTGCCCTACATTGAACGTGAAAAGTATTTTGCCCACAACTCTTATCTCGGAAAAATTTTCTGATTGATTCTTGCCGCCTAAAGTGGCATTTTTCCACGCACAACATATTCCTCTAGACCGTATGGGAAAAAAAATGAAGTTGAATTTTTCGTACCAATTGTGCCCTACATTGATGCTGAAATGTGTTTTTTCCATAACTCTTAGCCCGAAAAACATTTCTAAACTATTCTGGTGCTTAAAATTGTTTTTTTCGATGCTCTACAGCTCGGTCACGTCAGAATGTGGAAAAATTGAAATTGAATTTTTCGGACAAGTAGTGCCCTACTTTGAACGTGAAAAGTATTTTGCCCATAACTCTTATTTAGGAAAACATTTCCGATTGATTCTTGCGCCGAAAGTGGCATTTTTCCGGGCACAAAATTTTCATCAAGAACGAATGGCAAAAAAAATGAAGTCGGATTTTTCGTACTGGTTGTGCCCTGCGTTGATGCTGAAATTTGTTTTTTGCATAACTCTTAGCTCGAAAAACATTTCTAAACTATCCTTGTGCTTAAAATGGTTTTTTTCGATGCTGCACTGCTGCGTCACGTTAGAATGTGGAAAACATGAAGTTGAATTTTTCGTACAAGTAGTGCCCTACGTTGAACGTGAAAAGTTTTTTGCCTATAGCTCTTATCCCGGAAAAGCTTTCTAATTGATTCTTGCGCCTAAAGAGGCATTTTTCCAGGCTCAATATATTCCTCAATACCGTATGCGGAAAAATGAAGTCGGTTTTTTCGTTCCAGTTGTGCCCTGCATTGATGCTCAAAAAGTGTTTTTAGCATAACTCTTACCCCGAAAAACAATTTTAAAATATTATCGTACCTAAAATAGTTTTTTTTCCATGCTCCACAGCTCCGTTACGTCAGAGTGTGGAAAAATGAAGTTGAATATTTCGTACAAGTAGTGCCCTATATTGAACGTGAAAAGCATTTTGCCCATAACTCTTATCTCGGGAAATTTTTCTGATTGATTCTTGCGCCTAAAGTGGCATTTTTCCAGACACAACATATTCCTCAAGACCGTATAGGAAAAAAATGAAGTTGAATTTTTCGTACCAGTTGTGCCCTGCATTGATGCTGAAATCTGTTTTTTGCATAACTCTTAGCCCAAAAAATATTTTCAAACTACCCTTGTGCATAAAATGGTTTTTTTCGATGCTCCACAGCTCTGTGACGTCAGAATGTGGAAAAAATGAATTTGAATTTTTCGTACAAGTAGTCTCTTACATTGAACGTGTAAAATATTTTGCCCATAACTCTTATCTCGAAAAACATTTCTGATTGATTCTTGCCCTTCAAGTGGCATTTTTCCAGGCACAACATATTCCTCAAGACCGAATGGGAAAAAAATGAAGTCGGATTTTTCGTACCAGTTGTGCCCTGCATTGATGCTGAAATGTATTTTTTGCATAACTCTTAGCCCGAAAAAACATTTCTAAACTATCCTTGTGCGTAAAATAGTTTTTTTCGATGCTCCACAACTCCGTCATTTCAGAATATGGAAAAAATGAAGTTGAATTTTTCGTACAAGTGGTGCCCTACATTGAACGTGAAAAATATTTTGCTAATAGCTCTTATCTCGGAAAACATTTCTGATAGATTCTTGCTCCTAAATAGGTATTTTTCCAGGCTCGATATATACCTCAAGTCCGAATGGGAAAAAAATAAAGTCGGATTTTTCGTTCCAGTTGCTCCCTGCATTGATGCTCAAAAAGTGATTTTGGCATAACTCTTAGCCCGAAAAACATTTTTAAAATATTATCGTACCTAAAATGGTTTTTTTCCATGCTCCACAGCTCCGTCACGTCAGAATGTGGAAAAATGAAGTTGAATATTTCGTACAAGTAGTGCCCTACATTGAACGTGAAAAGTATTTTGCCCACAACTCTTATCTAGGAAAAATTTTCTGATTGATTCTTGCCGCCTAAAGTGGCATTTTTCCACGCACAACATATTCCTCTAGACCGTATGGGAAAAAAAAATGAAGTTGGATTTTTCGTACCAATTGTGCCCTACATTGATGCTGAAATGTGTTTTTTCCATAACTCTTAACCCGAAAAACATTTCTAAACTATCATGGTGCTTAAAATAGTTTTTTTCGATACTCCACAGCTCGGTCACGTCAGAATGTGGAAAAATTGAAATTGAATTTTTCGGACATGTAGTGCCCTACATTGAACGTGAAAAGTATTTTGCCCATAACTCTTATTTAGGAAAACATTTCCGATTGATTCTTGCGCCTAAAGTGGCATTTTTCCGGGCACAAATTTTTCTTCAAGAACGAATGGCAAAAAAATGAAGTCGGATTTTTCGTACTGGTTGTGCCGTGCGTTGATGCTGAAATGTGTTTTTTGCATAACTCTTAGCCCGAAAAACATTTCTAAACTATCCTTGTGCTTAAAATGGTTTTTTTCGATGCTGCACTGCTGCGTCACGTTAGAATGTGGAAAACATGAAGTTGAATTTTTCGTACAAGTAGTGCCCTACGTTAAACGTGAAAAGTTTTTTGCCTATAGCTCTTATCCCGGAAAAGCTTTCTAATTGATTCTTGCGCCTAAAGAGGCATTCTTCCAGGCTCAATATATTCCTCAATACCGTATGCGGAAAAATGAAGTCGGTTTTTTCGTTCCAGTTGTGCCCTGCATTGATGCTCAAAAAGTGTTTTTAGCATAACTCTTACCCCGAAAAACATTTTTAAAATATTATCGTACCTAAAATAGTTTTTTTTCAATGCTCCACAGCTCCGTTACGTCAGAGTGTGGAAAAATGAAGTTGAATATTTCGTATAAGTAGTGCCCTACATTGAACGTGAAAAGCATTTTGCCCATAACTCTTATCTCGGAAAATTTTTCTGATTGATTCTTGCGCCTAAAGTGGTATTTTTCCAGACACAACATATTCCTCAAAACCGTATGGGAAAAAAATGAAGTTGAATTTTTCGTACCAGTTGTGCCCTGCATTGATGCTGAAATCTGTTTTTTGCATAACTCTTAGCCCAAAAAATATTTTCAAACTATCCTTGTGCATAAAATGGTTTTTTTCGATGCTCCACAGCTCTGTGACGTCAGAATGTGGAAAAAATGAATTTGAATTTTTCGTACAAGTAGTGTCCTACATTGAACGTGAAAAATATTTTGCCCATGACCCTTATCTCGAAAAACATTTCTGATTGATTCTTGCCCTTCAAGTGGCATTTTTCCAGGCACAACATATTCCTCAAGACCGAATGGGAAAAAAATGAAGTCGGATTTTTCGTACCGGTTGTGCCCCGCATTGATGCTGAAATGTGTTTTTTGCATAACTCTTAGCTCGAAAAACATTTCTAAACTATCCTTGGGCGTAAAATTGTTTTTTTCGATGCTCCACAGCTCCGTCATTTCATAATATGGAAAAAATGAAGTTGAATTTTTCGTACAACTGGTGCCCTACATTGAACGTGAAAAATATTTTGCTAATAGCTCTTATCTCGGAAAACATTTCTGATAGATTCTTGCGCCTAAAGAGGCATTTTTCCAGGCTCAATATATACCTCAAGTCTGAATGGGAAAAAAATGAAGTCGGATTTTTCGTTCCAGTTGTGCCCTGCATTGATGCTCAAAAAGTGTTTTTTGGCATAACTCTTAGCCCGAAAAACATTTTTAAAATATTATCGTACCTAAAATGGTTTTTTTCCATGCTCCACAGCTCCGTCACGTCATAATGTGGAAAAATGAAGTTGTATATTTCGTACAAGTAGTGCCCTACATTGAACGTGAAAAGTATATTGCCCACAACTCTTATCTCGGAAAAATTTTCTGATTGATTCTTGCCGCCTAAAGTGGCATTTTTCCACGCACAACATATTCCTCTAGACCGTATGGGAAAAAAATGAAGTTGGATTTTTCGTACCAGTTGTGCCCTACATTGATGCTGAAATGTGTTTTTTCCATAACTCTTAGCCCGAAAAACATTTCTAAACTATCCTTGTGCTTAAAATTGGTTTTTTCGATGCTCCACAGCTCGGTCACGTCAGAATGTGGAAAAATTGAAATTGAATTTTTCGGACAAGTAGTGCCCTACATTGAACGTGAAAAGTATTTTGCCCATAACTCTTATTTAGGAAAACATTTCCGATTGATTCTTGCGCCTAAATTGGCATTTTTCCGGGCACAAAATTTTCCTCAAGAACGAATGGCAAAAAAATGAAGTCGGATTTTTCGTACTGGTTGTGCCCTGCGTTGATCCTGAAATGTGTTTTTTGCATAACTCTTAGCCCGAAAAACATTTCTAAACTATCCTTGTGCTTAAAATGGTTTTTTTCGATGCTGCACTGCTGCGTCACGTTAGAATGTGGAAAACATGAAGTTGAATTTTTCGTACAAGTAGTGCCCTACGTTGAACGTGAAAAGTTTTTTGCCTATAGCTCTTATCCCGGAAAAGCTTTCTAATTGATTCTTGCGCCTAAAGAGGCATTTTTCCAGGCTCAATATATTCCTCAATACCGTATGCGGAAAAATGAAGTCGGTTTTCTCATTCCAGTTGTGCCCTGCATTGATGCTCAAAAAGTGTTTTTGTTATAACTCTTAACCCGAAAAACATTTCTAAAAGATTCTTGTGCCTAAAATGGTTTTTTTCCATGCTCTACAGCTCCGTCACGTCAGAATGTGGAAAAAATGAAGTTGAATATTTCGTACAAGTAGTGTCCTAACGTGAAAAGTATATTGCCCATAACTCTTATCTCGGAAAACATTTCTGATTGATTCTTGCGCCTAAAGTGACATTTTTCCAAGCACAACATATTCCTCAAGACCGAATGGGAAAAAAATGAAGTCGGATTTTTCGTACCAGTTGTGCCCTGCATTGATGTTGAAATGTGTTTTTTCTATAACTCTTAGCCCGAAAAACATTTCTAAACTATCCTTGTGCTTAATTGTTTTTTTCGATGCTCCACAGCTCCGTCACGTCAGCATGTGGAAAAAATGAAGTTGAATTTTTCGTACAAGTAGTGCCCTACATTGAACGTAAAAAGTATTTTGCCCATAGCTCTTATCTCGGAAAATATTTTTGATTGATTCTTGCGGCTAAAGAGACATTTTTCCAGGCTCAATATATACCTCAAGTCCGAATAGGAAAAAAATGAAGTCGGATTTTTCATTCTAGTAGTGCCCTGCATTGTTGCTGAAAAAGTTTCTTTGGCATAACTCTTAGCCCGAAAAACATTTCTAAAAAGATTCTTGTGCAAAAAATTGTTTTTTTCCATGCTCCACGTCAGAATTTGGAAAAAACGAAGTTGAATTTTTCGTACAAGTAGTGCCCCATATTGAACGTGAAAAGTATTTTGCCCATAACTTTTATCTCGGAAAATATTTCTGATTGATTCTTGCACTTTAAGTGGTAATTTTCCATGCTTAACATATTCCTCAATTCCGAACGAGAAAAAAATATAGTCGGATTTTTCGTACCAGTTGTTCCCTGCATTGATGCTCAAAAGTGTTTTTAGCTTAACTCTTAGCCCGAAAAACATTTCTGAACGATTCTTGTGCCTAAAATGGTTTTTTTCCATTCTCCACAACTCCATCGCGCCAGAATGTGGAAAAAATGAAATATAATTTTTCGTACAAGTACTGCCCTACATTGAACGTGAAAAATATTTTGCCCATAACTCTTATCTCGGAAAACATTTCTGATTGATTTTTGTGCCTAAAGTGGCATTTTTTCAGGCACAACATATTCCTCAAGACCGAATGGGAAAAAAATAAAGTCGGATTTTTCATACCAGTTGTGCCCTGCATTGATGCTGAAATGTGTTTTTTGCATAAATCTTAGCCCGAAAAACATTTCTAAACTATCCTTGTGCTTAAAATGGTTTTTTTCGATGCTCCACAGCTCCGTCACGTCAGAATGTGGGAAAAATGAAGTTGAATTTTTCGTACAAGTAGTACATTGAACGTGAAAAGTATTTTGCCCAAAGCTCTTATTTCGGAAACCCTAACCCTAAACCCTAACCCCCTAACCCTCCCCTACCACCCCAGCTGCCCCCCTCCTCCCCCAAAGACCCATGACCCCCTCCTCCCCCCACCCCCGCCCAGCCCCTTCCTCGCATCTCCCTCCACCCCCGTCGACCCTCCCAAGCAGATTCCCCTACCCCCGTCGAATCCCCCCACCCCTCCCTCACCCATGTCGAATACCCCCCCCCCACCCCTATCGAATTCCCATTGAAAGCCGATTTTTGATTATTTTTTTCGATTTTTCTTGAACACCGTAGGTCGATAAATGGTATGCGAGCCGGGTCATGGTATTGGCCACCGATTATAATCTTCTCGAAGAAATTGGATTTGGTGCGAGGTGGGCCGCGAAATGGGGGCGGGAATCGACAGGGTGGGGGAGGGGGATTCGACGAGGGTGGGGGAGGGGTGTGGGGAATTCGACGGGCCGGCAACTAACGGGAGGGTCGGCGGTGGGGGAGGGGAGGGGGGGTAGCGGGGGGTGGGGTGGGGAAATCGAATGGGGTCATGGGGGTGGGGCTGTTGCGGGGGGGAGGGGGAGGGAGGTAGTGGTGGTTGGGTGGTGGTGGTTAAGGTTAGGTTAAGGTTTGAAGTTATGGGGTTAGTGTTAGGGGAGGGTTAGAAGTTAGGGCTAAGTTAGATAATTAGGGTTTAATTAGTGTTAAATGGGTTAGAGGGGTTAATTAACCCTAAAAGCTAACGGAAACTTAACACCGTTAATCATTAAGGGTATTTGGTGCATTTTATGCAAATGACAAGGGCATCTGGTGCATTTTTTAAACAACGAGGGTACTTGGTGCATTTCGTGAAACCTCAGGGGTACCTGGTGAAAAAAACCGTAATATTAAAAGGGGTTTATGGCTTCAAGCTTTATATAAAGTCTTAACCACTAAACCAAATAATGTTTGGTGTTATAATTTTAAAGTAAATAATTAATACATGAAAATTATAATTATCCGGGGCATAGCCCAGGTCTAAAAACTAGTTAGCCTTTAAAGACCTGAAAAATGGAGAGACACATAAAGGAGGAGAGATTCTGAGTTTTTTTATTATTTTTTTGACATGCTCCAATCCAAACTATAAACATGAGTCAAGGCATTCGTCTAGTCGTGCCTAATTCTCTTGCTGTTCTAGCAAGGTCATTATTGCACTTCGGAAAATATTATTTAGACAATGCTTCTTGGTGCTATTATACAATAAAGTCCACCGACAAAATATGACATTACATTAAATATTAGATGCAATATTTCTCCATCCTACAACCTAACTGATGTGAAATCATATCCAAAACAAAAAGTACTGCTCAGTACTAATCTTAATTACAACAAAGGAGAGATTTATGGGCCAAAGATTAGTATAAGTGTGCTTATTTTGAAGAATGAAGGAAGAGAGCTAAGCAGGTCAAGCAAGCAGCTGCTCATGGGTGTTGGTGAGGTGTGTGCTTGAGGTGCTCAATGTTTATTAGTGTTAGTTTAGTTCTAAACATGCTTTACTTCTACTAATTAGGTTAATGAGTTGATTAGCTCTTAAATTGATCCTTGTTTTTGCGGGTTTTGTAAGACGGTTAAGTTAGAGTGTTTAGTGTTGGTTTTGGGATGTGTGAAGCAAGTTGCAGCAGCCCCGAGCCTGGAGAAGCAGGTGATGAAGCTACTTGCCAAGTTGGGACCAATTACAAGATTTCCTCCCAAGGAAGGAAAGGTTTCTAGTGGCTGAGCTGAAGGATGCCATATATGTCGGTGCAGCAGGCCATTTTTCTACTGAACTGGGAAACATCAATTTGAAGGTTTTATAATGGTTTCTTTCCTTAGTTTGAGCATTCTTCAAGTGTAGGAAAGGTTCCTATTGGTAGATTTCAGAAACAAGCCAACGAGAAAAGGAGGTGTATTTGTGCAAGTTGCTCATTCCAGCTGGTTTTTGTTAGATCTTTTGTATACTCTATTATTTTCTTTGTTTGCTTCAAGATTAAGGCTCCTAAATGCCTATGTAAGCTATGATATCATGGAGCCTTAGGATCTACTATAGATAGGGTTGTATGCATTCATTTCAAATCAGATTTTGAGTTTGAAAACTAGAGAAAAAACGTGTGGTTTAGGGTGTTGTAAAACCGAGTGCTTTAAACCCATTGTGTTCAAATCTCTTGAGAGCTAAGGCTACAAGAATTCATCCCAAATTAGCAAGGTTTGAGAGTGATTTACTTACCTTGTTAATTAACCCCTTTTAGTTTAGGTTAAGAGTGATTCTTCTCCTACTCTAAAAACCCAAATACATAGTTTTAAGAGTGATTTTTTTTAACTTGTGTTCAAACCTATCCAAACAACATAATTCATTGAGTTGTGTTTGTTTCACTAGCTTTAGAAAACAAAAGTTGACTATATATTTGTATACAGTAATTTCTATGCCTATAAATACTTCCATTATAAGAAGTTAACTGCATCAGATTTTCACTCAGTATAAGATTTATCTGATTTCTTCTTTGGTTTCCATAATTCTCACATGTTATCAGCACTAGCTTGCTACCGAAAAAAGTTTTAAAGGTATCTTTAAAATTTTTGCATCCATTATGTCTCAAGTTCTGTTTTTTTTCAAGCCCAACTCATTTATTATACAAATATGGATCAACAAAGTAACGGGATCAACATTGTTTTACACAATATGCCTATCTCGGGTATTTATTTTTGGATAGAGCGAAATAATGTACTTTCACTACCAACCCCGCGAGAGGAGCTGTAAGTCAGTCCTGACGCAATAACCTACACGACGGCACAAATACCCGGACCGGCGAAAATCCACAAGTCCCTGTTCCTAACACCAATAATAATGCTCCAATCCAGCTAACTGAAAATCAACCCCCACCAAGTAATCAAAGAAATAGGGATGAACCGCGGGGAACTAGTAGCAAACGTCACAATGCCACTAATACATGTGCGTCATGGCGACTCAAGATATTAAAAGTAGATGATCTTTTTAATTACTGGATTTGGATCATCTTACAATTCAAGGTTACAAAAGCGCAAGTTTGTTACTTCTATCACATGGGAGATAACTTAAGCCCAATTGAAGAAGCAACAAAGCTCAAGTGGACGTGAAGGTTGGCGTGACTAATGAGCAACCCAAAGTTCTGTTTTGCGCACCTTATTTTAGTTTGCTTTTGTTGTTAATTATGCTTGTAATAAATCCTAGAGTATACTCCTGAAATAGCTTTGGTGATGGACGTCATTGAGAGGATTTTTAGGAGTCTTTTTCATCTCATTTTATACTCATCATTTGTTGCACAAAACCGCCTATTAATGAGGAGTTAATGTAGGGCGTAAATCAAGGAGCTCTTTAAGCTTCTCAAAACCGTAACTCCCAGGTGGTTTTCCTAGCATGTAATCTTTTAGCTTCTTTTGCTGCTCCTATTCTCTATATAAGGAGAGCTGATGATAATGAGAAATCAGATTTTGAGTGATATATATATATAAAAAAAAAGCACCTTTCTTAAGGGGCTTTACACTCTTTTGCCAGTTCCGGATCATCCATGGGATATTGTGAGAATGGATTTCATTGTTGCTTGCCTAGGACTCAAAGAGGCAATGATGCTATTATGGTGGTTGTGGATAGATTCTCAAAGATGCTCATTTCATTCCTATGCCCTAAACAGATGATGCTCCTTATGTGGCTGATTTGTACTTCAAATAGATCATAAGGCTCCATGGCATACCTAGGAGCATAGTTTTGGATAGGGACGTTAAGTTCCTTAGTTATTTTGGAGATGCTTTTGGAAGATGGTGGGAAAAAGCTCTTATTTAGCACTAGCCATCATCCTCAAACTGATGGCCAAACTGATGTTATAAATAGAAGTTTTGGTTCCTTTGTTGTGTGGCCTTGTGAGTAATTAGACTCAAAAAGATTGGGATGTGAAGCTTGCACATGCGGAACTTGTTTACAATAGATCTTATCCATCCACTACTTTGCATTCTCCATTTGAGATAGTGTATGGTGGTAATCCCTTTTTTCCTATTGATCTTGTTTCTCTTCCTAGAAATGAGATACATGCGGATTCTAAGAAGAGGTTGGATGTTTTTAACAAGACTTGTGCTCAAGTGAAAGCTCAAATTGAGAAGATGAATGCACAATACAAGGCAATAAGAGCTAAGAACCTAAGTTCAAATAAGGTGACTTGGTGTGGATTCATTTGAGGAAGGAAAGGTTTCCAAGCAAGAGGAAGAACAAGCTCATGCCTAAGGTAGACAGACCATTTGAGGTGATTGGTGTAGTTGGTGATGGAGCTTATAAGATAGACTTACCTAGTGACTATGGAGGGGTAAGTGCTTGATGTGAGATCAAGCACCATTTCAAGCTCAACAATGTTTAAATTGCTTTCTTAGGATTGTTGGATGGTTTTACTTTACTATTACAGTTAAGGTTATACATGTAACCAAAAGTATGTATTTTATTTTAAGTTAGTTAATCAAAGTAGTTTATTTAAGCATAAGGCCGAAATTAAGGAAGGATGAGTGACTAGCTTAGGCGTGTGGTTTTTGTAAGAATTATGGAAAATTTTGCAAAGCTTTCCTAAATCAAATGTTTCCTTAAGTTGTGCTAGATTCTAGCCTAGTTATAAGGGGAAACTTTCCTTAAGTTGTGCTAGATTCTAGGCTAGTTTTAAGAGCAAACTTTCCTATTGTTTTGCTCTTGTTTATTCGGCCATATTGGTGCTTGGTGAGAAAGGTTTTCTTGTTCATATTCTATAAATAATACACGCCTAGCCTCATTAAGAGGTAAAAGTTTCGTTTGAATAAAAGAATTGCATACTTTGCATGAGTTGAGCGCAAGCTAACAATTGTTTTCCGAGTAGTAAACCTAAATCAAACAATCGAGACTTGTTTGATCATACACTTAACCGTGACTTGAGAGTAATATCCCCTAGTTTCATAGTTAATCCGTTAACCAAAAACAAAGCCACAAAAGAGTTCGAAAATAACCACGAAAATCACATCAAGTGGTATTAGAGCAGTGGTACTAGAACAATGCGTGAGGGTGCGTGTTAACTCCTAATTGTAAGTTTTTTGGTTCGGTGGAAAGATAATATACATGGCTACCTTGTGTCAAAATTTCAGCTCAAGCAGATCAGTAACGAAGTCAAAACAAGCAGAAACGTTCGACGGAACATTCCTGTCAGTTTCGGTTAACAAGGGGGAATCCGAGCAACTTAAGACTTGGATGACAACTATGATGGATCAGATGACTGCACAAGTGGTTGAACTTCTTGATGGACAATTGAAGGAGTATGAGAAGAAGGCTAATGACAATTCAGAATTCATAGCTAAACTCACAAGTGAAAGGAGAGGGGAGAAGAATGCTAAGGAATCCGAATTGAAGATTGGAGAACATCCGGAGTATGATGGAACTTTGGAGCCACATGTTTACTTAGATTGGGAGAGGCGTATGCAAAGGATCTTTGATCACAATAAGGTTAGTATGATGGTCGTTTTTCTTATACCACACTTAAATTCACAAAGTATGCTTCCCTATGGTTTGAGAATATGCAAGTGAGGCGAGAAAGGGAATGGAATAAATCCATCTCTACGTGGACTGAATTGAAGAATAAACTTAGGAAACGTTTTGTTCCACGCACTGATAAGCAAGGTCTGTTCTTCAAGTTTAACTCTTTGCAACAAAATCACTTGATTGTGGCTCAATACATACAAGAATTCGAAAGACTTTTAATGGCTTGTGATTGTAAGGATGAAGATGAGCAAAAGAGTGCCAAGTTTATGATTGAACTCAATACCCCTCTTTCAAATCTCGTGGAACTTCAAGTGTATAACTCTTTTAACGAGTTATGCGCACCAGCAAGCAAGGTAGAACGTCAGCAAAAGGAGGCTAAGTGTAAGAGTTTTCGATCTTCTTTTACCTCTAAATACGAAATTGCGCTTTCTTCTACAAAGGTGGATGCTTTAGATAAGGAGAAGACTTTAGAGGAGTCGGTGGTGGGAGGTCTTAAGACCAATCAAGGATCTTTGACTCCAGAGCAGGTGGCAATGAAAGGAAAACAATGTTTCAAATGCCAAGGGCATGTACACATAGCTAGGCAATGCCCAAACATGGTTTATGTCTCGTTCGAGGAACATCATGCGCTTCTCATGGAGCAGCAAGAGGAAGAGGCGAGGGTGTTGGCTAACAACAAGACTTCTATTGACTTTTAAAAAGATGGAGGCTGCATTGTTTAGCACAAAATTGATGCGTCCTGAAGGGGAGGAAGAAGAGAGGTTCGTTGTGTTACTAATGCAAGTCTTGCACGTGGCGTCTTCATCCATTTAAGATCTAGGGCAGCGAGAAAATATTTATCACACACGACGCATAGCGAGTGATAAGGTATGTTCTTTGATTGTGGATAGTGGTGCTTGTACCAATGCTATGTCAAATAAGGTTACTAAAGAACCGAGGCTTCAAACAAGGGATAATGCACGACCCTATAAATTGAATTGGTTGAATGATGATGGAGGTATTCGAGTCACAAAGCAAGCCTTAGATAGTTTCAAGGTAGGCAAATACAAGGATGAACTTTGGTGTGATTCCATTCCTATGACTGCTTGTCATATTCTTTTGGAGTGTCCATGGCAATTTGATAGAGATGTGCTTCATCATGGGAAGAATAATGTCTATTCGGTAAAGATGGGTGATCAATGGTTTAATCTTGCCCCAGTACCCCCAAAAACCGTGGCTAGAATTGGTGCAGCTCAAGGAAAGACGAGTGTGCTTGAATGCCGTGATAGCTTGGGGCTAACAAGAAGGAACAACACAATCAAATGCTCAATGCATGGAAGAAACCGCCTTTTGATATTGGGGATTGTGTCTTTCTTAGTCTTAATGCTAAAAAATGTTTAACAGCTCAAAGGGGAAGATAGAGAACGTGGAAGAGAGGCCATTCAAGGTGGTTCATCGAGAAAACTACGACACTTTTCAAATACTCTTGGGCAATGGCGTGTGTGCTTCTATTGTTGCAAATGATTTCGTTCCTTGTTAGAATATGACACTCGAGGACAAGTTTTCTATTAAGAAGGGGGGAATGACGTGAGATCAAGCATCATTTCAAGCTCAACTATGTTTAAATTGCTTTCTTAGGATTGTTGCATGGTTTTACTTTACTCTTAAAGTGAAGGTTTTATATCTAACCAAAAATATGTCTTTTATTATTATTTTTAGTTACGTTAGTTAATTAAAGTAGTTTATTTAAGCAGAGGGCCGAAATTAAGGAAGGATGAGTGACTAGCTTAGGCGTGTGGTTTTTGTAAGATTTATAGAAAATTTTGCAAAGTTTTCCTAAATCAAATGTTTCCTTAAGTTGTGCTAGATTCTAGGCTAGTTTCAATGGGAAACTTTCCTTAAGTTGTGCTAGATTCTAGGCTAGTTTCAAGAGGAAACTTTCTTATTGTTTTGCTCTTGTTTATTAGGCTATATTGGTGCTTGGTAACTATCCTTGTTTCGAGTGATTCCAATTGTTCTTGTGAGTGTACATGATCCTTTGAGTTTACAATCATTATCCATCTCTTTAGAAGGTGCTTTGAGACTTACATCCCTATGTGCCTCTATCTTGACACTTGAAACAATTTCTACTCTTTCATATTTCTTCTTAGGTACGAAAACCTTTTGTTTCTCCACTTTCTTCTCTTCTTTGGACGAGCTATATTTCTTATACCCCTCATAGTTATTGCTAGAGGAAGAATAAGATGCATAAGACGAAGAAGGTTTAGTGAAAGGGCAACCTGTTTTAGCATAGGAGTGTTTCGGCCTCTCCTCCTTCTCATGAGATTCAAACTTTAGAGCTAGCCAACACACGTCATCAAAACAATTGTAGTTTGCTACCTCCACCTTTTTTTGCAATAGACTGGTTCAAACCCTTAATGTAACGTGCAATCTTCAATGGTTCCTTCTCCTCCAAGCCACAAATGTGGCATAACTTATCAAACTTCATAGTGTACTCATGCACACTCAACGTATCTTGGCACAAAGTAGTCAACTTTAGGTATTGTTTTTTCTCAAAATCACTCGGCAAAAACTTCTCTTTGAGATTCTCCTTTAGCTTAGTCTAAATACTAAGCTTATCTTTCCCCTTTCTAGCACGTTTAGCCTTCAAGTTGTCAAGCCAAATCCCTGCATACTTGGTTAATCTCACTGAAGCAATCTTAAACCTTCTTTGGTCATCAAAACCCCTATAGTCACACACCTTCTCAAGTTGATATATTTAATCTAGGAAGATAAAATATGGTTGCGGAATAACGTGAGTAACAATAGAAGTGTTATAAACTGATTTGATGAATATAGATCTCGAAGGATAGACTTAGTTTAGGTTTCCTATAAAGAATTTAATCACAAGGAATTAGACTAAGGGTTTGAAAGAATAAAGAAATTAATCACCAACTTTCAGATTTAATTGGAAGAATACTCTAATTACTCGAATTAAGCTTAAAACTCAATAACATTCAATAATGAAACTCGAACTACAACTTAGACTATATATAAACAAAACAAACTCCTATGATGCTTAGGACAAGTCCCTAAGTCATTCTCTACAATAACTTTTTTGAGAAGATCTCTACAATAACTTTTAACTAAATAACAAGATAAACATAAAAGAGTACTAAAGTGCTCAAAACAAGAAAAACCTACTCCAAGTAAAATAGTAAAAACTTGTGAGCAAAAACCTAAAGCAATTAGGATATGAAGAGTCCTGATAGAACTCAACTAAGGCATGAAATAATACGCCCGACTACTATGCTTGATGTACAAGGTTAGTCACCATGTAAACCAACACCTTTGTAGTAACAAACCCGAACAACGAGCCATGGATACTTTCCAACTCTAAGTGAGGTACTTTCAAAACAATGGAAATCAATTGAGCATCATCTACTCCTGGATCACAAGTTGTCTAATCCATTCAAGCAAGTCTTCAAGACTAGAATCTCCCATGAAAGCATCCAATTTTAACCCCCTATCATCATTGAAATTAGGTTTAACAACCCTAGCAACATGATCATAATCCTCCTCATCCGAACCTCCAACATTCTCCACACTATTCTTATCAACCTTCTTAGTGATAATAGAAGCTATAGCATCTATTCTTGTTTCAAGTCGGTTCATATTACTAGCATCAACATTATATTTCATTTGAAAATCAAATTGTTGCTTAGCTAAATCCGCAATAGTCATAGTTAACTTCTCCATATCGCTCGACATTATGACAAACCAACAACAAGAAACACCAAAGACTAGAAACAAACGCTAACAAAACAACAAATAGGAAGCAAAACATCACCCAAACTCCACAAACCCCACGTAAAGATTGTAACTTTGCAAGAAAAATGAACGAATTATCTTGGATCTTTGAAGAGTAGAATCCCTTCTATCCTCACCCTCCTGGGAAATTTGATACCACTTGATATGAACACCAAGCTAAACAAGCTAAGTATTCAATGAGAACGCCACTTTGATTAATAAAATTCACTAAGTCCGAAAGTTCAACAAGTAACAAGATATTTCTTGGTTTAGTAACCACTCCTAATTACTCAACTTAGAATACTAAACACCCTTAAACCACTCCTTGAATTAAGTTGTTTAGGCACTAATTAACTAATAATCACTCCTAAAAATTAAGTTAATGGATGTATAGGTTTATGAAAGCAATCACAAACTTAACACAATTTGTAGTCATAAAATTACTCTAACCCTTGCAATATGGTTAAACGTGTTATTTATATTGAAATAAGCAAGAAAGCCTTGCTCTCTAAGCACCCTACATGGCACGGCTAAGCATAGAGAAAATGAGGAAAGTTTCCCCCTAATTCAAACCTAGAATAGCTAGAACTTAAGGAAACACAAGCATAAGGAATGTGCAAATCTTTCCTAAAATACTCCAACAACAAACGACAACAAGGAGATCAACTCACTCCTTGTTTGCACGCCACTACAACTCAAAAACAAGGAAACTTTCCTAAAATACAAGCCATAACAACTAACACTCTAAAGGACCGAATATACTTAGATATTTTGAACCTTTTACAACCAAAACATAACTAAAGCAACTCAAATACTGTAACTAACATTTTAATTCTTTAAACTGATGTGATTTTCTTTGGCGGTTTCGAATTCCTTTTGTGTTTTTAATATTTATGGATGAATAACGATAAAAATAAAAGGGATAATACTCTTATATCTAGGTTTAAGAGGGTCTCTTGTGAGTCTAGGCTCCAAGATCACACAAAGTCTCGGTTTGTGTATTTGAACACTCAGTTCTATGCAAGCTCAATCACGCTTAACACTTTAATTCTTTAACCTCAAAATCTGATTTTATTAATGAAATAAGAAAGCCTTATATAGGCGTGTCACAATGTAATAATACAACCCTAATCATACTAAAGCTAGGAAACTAGAACAAGATAACTATGAAAATAACAAACTCCTCCTTGCGCGGCAAGTAATGACTCCACACACCTACTATGATTATTCTCATATTCTCACTAAACTCCTAAGTTTCTTAAAGTAAGAAAAACCTATTCCACGTGGAATAGTAAAAGCTTACAAGCAAAAGACTCCTTCTACTACTATAATTCTACTCCAATTAGGAATTCTACTCCAATTAGGAATCCTAATCCAACTAGGATTTGGATTTCTAACTCAACTAGAATTATATCATTGTCCTTGACACTTGAAACAAATCACCTCCCTCATTCTCTTTTGACCAGATGTGAAAGTCGAAGGTGTTTTAAGAGCTTCCACCGTCGGCGCACTGCTTCCCTTCCCCTAATCATTGGTCTCCACCTTGAAAATAGATGAAGATTCAATCTTTCCCGAAAAAGTAACCCTAGAAGACTTGCCCTTGGCCTCCTTTTGCTGCCTTTCCACTTTACTTGCCGATTGACACAACTCATAAAACGTGTTGTAAGTTTGCAATTCAACAAGATTAGCTATAGATCTATTCATATCGAAAAGAAATTTGGCCATCTTTTATTCCTCTTCCTCCTTGCAACCACACGCCAAATACAACTTCTGAAATTCAATCACATACTCCGCCATGGAAAGGTGATCTTGTTGAAAAGAATTTAGCCTACGATACAATTCTTGCTTATAGGACTTGGGAACAAATCGTTTCCTCAACTTAAGTTTTAATGAAGTCCAAGTTTTAATCTTTTCCTTCCCATCTCTTACTCTTTGGACTTGAAGAGAATCATACCAATCCTAGGCATACTCATTGAATTTAAGAATAGCATGATTAAAACGTTGAGTCTCGCCCATACCTTTATGATCAAAGAGGCGGTCTATTCTTCTTTCACAATTCAAGTAGGCTTGAGGATCTTTCAGACCATTGAACTCAGAAAGATCTCCAAGTTTAACCAACTCATCTCTTTGTGATCGTTGCTCCTCTCCTTGTTTCTTCCTGATAGGTCCAAGTAAAGTCGAGTAACCATCTCTTACAAGGCCTCCTGCTGTTTGGCTAAAGCATCAAGCATTTGATCCCTCCTTTGATCTACCTCGTTTTCCCCATATCTACGTCGAATGTATCCGACTGTTGCGACTTCGTTATTGATCGGATTGGGCTGAAATTTTGACACAAGGTAGCCTTGTATGTTAGCTTTCCAACGAGCCAAAATAAATCACGATTCGAACCACGCACACACCCTCACGCGCCGTCGCAATGACTATGCTCTGATACCACCTGATGTGATTTTCTTTGCTGGTTTCGAATTCTTTTTGTGTTTTTACGATTTATGGATGAATAACAACAAAAATAAAAGGGATAGTACTCTTAAATCTAGGTTTAAGAGGATCTCTTGTGAGTCTAGGCTCCAAGATCACACAAAGTCTCGATTTGTATATTTGAACACTCAGTTCAATGCAAGCTCAATCACGCTTAACACTTTAATTCTTTAACCTCAAAATCTAATTTTATTAATGAAATAAGAAAGCCTTATATAGGCGTGTAACAATGTAACAATACAACCCTAATCATACTAAAGCTAGGAAACTACAACAAGATACGTTGGGCGACAAGTAACGACTCCACACGCCTACTATGATTATTATCCTATTCTCACTAAACTCATAAGGTTCTTAAAGTAAGAAAAACCTATACCAAGTGAAATATTTAAAACTTACAAGCAAAAGACTCCTTCAAATCCTATAATCCTACTCCAATTAGGAATCCTAATCTAACTAGGATTTGGATTTCTAACTCAACTAGAATTATGTCATTGACCTTGATACTTGAAACACACCACCTCCCTTATTCCCTTTTGGCCAGACGTGAGAGTTGAAGGTGTTTTAAGAGCTTCCACCGTCGACGCACTGCTTCCCTTCTCCTTATCATTGGTCTCCACCTTAAAAATAGATGAAGATTCAATCTTTCCCGAAAAAGTAAACCCTAGAAGACTTGCCCTTAGCCTCCTTTTGCTGCCTCTCCACTTTACTTGCCAACTAACACAACTCTTAAAACATGTAAGTTTGCAATTCAACAAGATTAGCTATAGGTCTATTCATACTGAAAAGAAATTTGGCTATCTTTTGTCCCTCCTTGCAACCACAACACACCAAATACAACTTCTGAAATTCAATCACATACTCCGCCATGGAAAGCTGATCTTGTTGAAAAGAATTTAGCCTAAGGTGCAATTCTTGCTTATAGGACTTGGGAACAATACCATAAATTCATTTTAATAGTTACTGCCACGCAACACATGATCCATGGTAAATAACCAACAATATTTGCTTTGGACGTCACTCGCTACGGCTTCAGAATGACCAGTTTGAAAAGCAAGTGAAAAAACAAAGAAAATGCAGCCACAAATAGGATTAAAGGACAACTCAAACTGTCGTACAACCTACCAAAAGATACATTACATTATCATACTCGAAAACTGTAATCCAAAAACTTGATTCACATAGATGGTTTTTCTAATCACATCCTCGCACTCATGCTGATTGTCCTGTTTTGGCAAAATAATATTAATCCATCAACGGTGGTAAATGCATCAAAAGCAGCAAACCACTACCTCAAAGCAACCAGTGGATCGGCCAATCCTAGCTATACTTCATCGACTTCTGCCTCCAGGTACTACAAAAATCAACGATGCTCCAAATTAGACTTCTATGCCAAAGTGCTATGATATGAGCTCGATGTATAAAATTGGGCTGTGGAAGGGTCAGAGGGGCCTCCATACGCTTGGACAAGCTATAGCACCAATATAATAAACATTTGTACAGGTGGTGTATGCTTCTTCCAAGTTATAACTGTATACTAGATTCACAAAGCGGGAGAAAACAGTACCTTTTCCACCAGGCTTCCCACCAGGGCCACTGCGACCTCTGCCTCCAGCACCTCTACCTCCATCATCAATACCACGTCCAATGCCTTTTGTCTGCCGCCCAGGGCCATCTTCTCTACCCCTTCCTCTCCCACGCCCTACACCAGGAGGCTTCCTGTCTGAAAGGAGCAAATACATGAAATCAGAAACAAACCAAGATTCTTCTCTAGTTCCTAAAAATTTCATTTCCACAACTGAATTATTAGAGAAATGTATTTAGCCTTTTAATCCCAATGGACATATGAAATAGTAGTACCTGTGCGGCTCTTCTCCTCCTGGACTTTGTCAATGACCTATTCAGTAAACGCACCAAAAAAGAAAGGCAACAGTTAAGACAAAAGATTCTGTAAGAGGTATAATTTGATGTTTTAACTTTGTACGAGCTATTAAAATAAAGCTGAGGCAGAAAGCAACAATTATTTCAGGCGTAAGTCAACCCATATAGATAGGCAGTGTAACATAGTAGCATGAGTGCATGACATAATAGTAGGACATTTGGTTGGACGTTCTCAGGAAACAGTCCCTCCTCTTCTCTCTTTATTAAAATATTTAATTTTTATCCCCCCCTCGGATTTTAATCTCTCGTGTTGGGCTTTTGGATATCTGAAGCCTACTGATCCAGAACCAAGAGCAGCAGCCCCTTACAGCTGCCCAAACACCCCAACCTTACCACTACCCATAATAGCATCCCTTCCTAATTCCTGCACCAAGAACATCACCTATTCTGCCCAACTGAAAACCTTCCAACTAACACACCTCCTCTGCCAACTCAATCCCTCACTTCACTGCAAGCCCAAGAATAATACCACAAAAGAAGGCCAAATTGGTGAACCTCTCAAAAAAAGAAAAAACTAAATTGGTGAAATGAAGTGGTCATTGACATATCAGTAAATAGAAGAGCTCCAGCAACTAATTAATTAATAAACGAAGCTCCACATCATATAAGCCATTTTTTGTGCCGTTGTGATAAATAAAAAAAAGTGTATCAGACACTCCTAAAATCTTTTTTCTTTTGTTCGACTTTTACCCTTCTTTCCCATTTCAAATCAAGGCCAGCTATCTAGTACCTTTTTGATTTGGTCATTTGACCTCAACTTACTAGGAAAATGGCAGGGCGATTTGGGGGGGAGGGGGAATAAAGAAAGAAAAAGTGGCCCTGGGGGGTAGAGTAAAAAGAAAAAAATGGCCTTGGGAGGGGGGGTTATAGGCAGCAATAACAGGCTATACACTGATGGAACTTTCTGTTCAGCGAGTTGTCATTGAAGCTTCTTTTACTAATATGCCAATGACCTTACGTTATTTACGAATTGGAAAATCGATCCTAGAAAAATGGGGAAAACTTTCAAACTGAAGCATGTAACGTTTCGGCTACTGAAAATTGGTTGTAATCACCAAATGACCAAAACTGAGCTCTAAATCTCTAATGCATTGGTCAAAGATGATTAAGGATAAGAAAAAACAGATCTTCCTGGATTTTGGTCGTGGGTGAGTGAGAGCACTGGTCACGGTCTAGGAATTGATTTAGGTGAAAAACTAAGATGGGTTCTTTAAGTTAGGATAAGAGAGATAGAAATAGGTGGAGGAGAAACGGAGGGTTCACTAGGGAAGTACGCTAAAAATGATTTACTCCTATCATCCTACATTAGTTTGAGCACTTATCGGGCAGAGAGTTTTAGGAGATAAGTTGTTGGGCTATTAATTGTTATTGTAATGGGAAAGTAGATGAGATCAGAGATAGTGAAATATTTTGTTTGATGATATAAGGTGGGTCGGGATTAAAAAGTACAAGTGATGGACCAAAGTGTTAAGTATGAGGTAACAAAATTAGTGGGCCCTTTTCCAAATAGAAAGTGTTCAAACTCTAATGTAAGGGCGGATGGAAAAAGAAAGTGTTAACGTGGGACGGAGGGGGTAATGTCATAATTCCTCCTCCATCCTAAAATAAATGAAAAGTAAGGGGAGGGACGGGGATTAAAGCGAGGAGAGAGACAGAGAAAAATAAAAAGAGGGACCCATATGATGAAGAGAGAGATAGAGAGAAGTGTGTCAAATAAAGTAATGTTTCATTTATTTTGAAACAACCTAAAATGGCAAGTGTTTCATTTACTTTAGAATGGAGAAGTATGTGTTTTTTTGGTTTTGTAAACCAAAATATAATGTTGAGCAAACATATTTATTTTGTTTTTGTTCCTGAATTAATTTCCTCATATATTCCTTTCCAAGTTCCTATTCTTTTCCATTTTGTAAACTACAAGGCCCTAAATATTGCCAGATAAGCAACCTTATATGTTGGAGACAGTAATAAATGTTGAAAACTAATGAAGAATCGTTCTTTCGGAAAAGACAAACATACAAAGTACCCCAACAAAACTTTTGGGGGTAATTTTAGTCAAAGCTGATATGGATTTGAAGGCTCGTTCTTTAATTTCTTGCTCTAAAGAATGGATCTTGGGTGACTTTTGAACCAAGAACACAAATCTACACAACTATTGAAGGCTTAATTTGATTCTTGATTGAATGTAGGCACGGTTTAAGCACACTAAGGGTGGATGAGTTAGATTATGAAGGATATGAAGTTATTAATTCCTAACCAAGGATTAATAACAGCTAGGGTTGCATTCACTGCCAAAGCTTGGATTCACTCCGAAAACGTTAATTCACAAAGGAATAGGTTAAACTCAAAACAGCAACTACTTCTTTATTCATGATTACCGAAATATACATAGTACATAGAGTCCTTAACTAATGCAACTAATAAAGCTTTAAAGATAATAACAAATAACTAACTAGATAGAGAAGCTACTTGGAGACCAAGCACCGACTCCTATTCACACGCCTAATCCTAACAAACTCACGCCTAACATTAATTAAACTAGCACAAATTAAACTAAGACCTAAAATAGGAAAAAACTCTTTAAAGTGAAAGGTAAAAACCCATAGGCAAAAGAATCCTAATGCAAATAAAACACCTAAATCACATAGTTTCCTAACAGAACTAGGGAACTACATAAAGTATCCTAAGAGAACAAGGACTTCTTAGTAGGGAAGCCAATCAAGCCAACCACGTACACATCAAAAGCATGAAAAGAAATTAGATATATTCTGGGCTTTACATAGTTATATATGTAATTAATTTTTGAGATAGTAGACAGGTCCAAAAGATATATAGCTACTATACCTCAAAACAAATAAAGCAAGGCAAAGTAAAACAAAGAGCAGAACAAAGGCACAAGATAAGATAAGATGTTAAATCACAATTTAAGAAAACATATCTGCTGTTTGTACATGCTTAAGGTTCTTTAATGATTGGGAATTAAATTTGTTATTCAAATGGGAAGCATGCTATTGGAATTTTGGGTCTCTAACTCTCAATCATTCAAAATGATGTTTGGGTATTATTGTTTCAGATAATTAACTACATAAAATGGTTCCAGGACTTTCTTAAGACCCATCAATGGTGACGGTCCAGTGCAACAAAAGGTGTCATTGGACTTCACATAATTCTGGATTTTGATTTTCAACAAAGATTCAAGAGTACACAACATTCACCCTATACAATAGGGCACATAATTCAAACACCATAAAAATTTTTTAAAGAAAAGAGGGAGATATAGTATGCTGAAGATTCAACATGTTCGTATTTGCATTACATAATATACCCCGAAATTCTTCAAAGGAGAAAAGATATCAATTTCTTACCTCATCGGGCACTCGTAGATACTTGATAGTATTACCCCGGATATAACATTCAGGCATTCTCCAAAACCTGTCTCCATCCTACAAACACCACCATTCAAGCAACAAGATCAAACACAAAACGAAAACCAAGCATATCCAGAGAAAGAAGAAAATTACAATATACATTTCACATCGAAAATTTGAGGAAAGTAAACCCCACAAATCAAAAGTCAGACTTTATTCACCTTAGATGTACAGATGACTTCGCGAAGATGGATGTTCATCCATGTATCACAGTTAACCAAATGCCCATTATAAGTCTCCCCATTCTTCAATTCCACCAACTGTTATGAAATAAACCAAAAACACAATTTTGGGTATGTCAAAAATTAACCCAATAAATACAAATATACTTTCAAGTGTCAAAATAGGATCTCTTTATTTTTTTTGAAAAATCAGAAAACTACTAAAACTGAGAAAATGCAAAACAGCAAACGGGGTATTAAGATTCTAACCATAGGGTGGCCCTGTGCAGTCTTCAGTAGTGACAGAGGAAGCTAAATGTTACAAACAACAAGCAAATTAACCCTTGAGGGGGGGGAGGGCAGGAAAACAACAGAAAAAAATAGAAATATATTACCATTCTCAAGATTAATCTTACTGAAGAACAATCAACTGCAAAAAAGAAAAAGAATTTCAAATTTCAGAAACGAATCATAAAACCCTAAAGCAGAAAATTCAAAAGCATAAGCAAAAAAACACACAAGTGAAGTAATTGTGAAAACCCTAGACAAAATAGAGGAAAAGAATACAGAATACATAAACATATTACCCGAAAAGAGTGGATTAGGGTTTTGTGTGATTTGGGTGGCTGAAGAAGAAAGATTGAAGGAGAAAAGGGGAGTGGGAAGAGCAGGTTGTGGCGTTGTGCAGTTTCTCTCTCTTTATTTTCGACTGATATCAAATCGAGTGTCTCAAGTGGGTTTTTCACGTTCTTGGCCCTTTTATTCGAGTGTTTTAGCTTCCTAAGAGCATCCACCACTAGGGATGATAATGAGCTCACCTGTTCGTGAACAGTTCGAGCTCGGCTCGGTCAAATCTCCATCTCATTGTGGCTTTGAACGAGACCTTAATGAGCCGAGCTGAGTTGTAACAAACTCGGCTCGAAAAGCTCGTGAACAAGCTCGATTACTTTTTTATATATAAAAATAATGTATTTTGTATGTACACATATACATACTAGTTTTTGGACCAAGGACCCTTGGGCCCAATGGTATGTCTTCCTATCTCCCAAATGGGATACCAAGGTTCAAAGCACACAACCAAAGGAAACTACCTTCTTTGGAATTTGATTGGAAACCTTTTTGAATCCCATGGAGTGAGTGTCATTCGTGCAATTCCCAATGTGCTTAACAACCAACCTCGTACCATTACACAAACCACATATTTGGTCAATATTCCTTAAATGCATAATCGATGCACCCACCTTTAATCTTATATATGCTTCGGTAATCTAGAGGATCTAATTTAAGAATTCAGTAGAGTAGAGTTTATGGATTCCAAAGTTCATCATTTGAAATTGCAATTGAACTCAAATACGTTCTTCACGTGGCAATTGCGACAACACATGGTCATTAACCATCTCAACAATAGCATTAGTCGGAGCAAGAATAGCTCTTTCCTAAAGATAGGCAGCTTCCCATATGTGCTATCAACAATAGCAGCAATAGGGCCATCACTGCCGTCTACCAATGTTTCATCTGGAATTTCTACGACGGCCTCCCCATCATTTGGTTCACCCTCTTTGCCATCTCTAGTATTCAATATCCATTTAGAAAATTTCCTAACATCCTCCAAGTCTAAAGTAGAGGATCCTCTCGTGAGGCGCATATTTTGCATAAGTCGAAGCATATGACAAAAGTCCAACAGGTAATAACTATTAATTGCAGCAAATACAATATCTTGTCTACTTACTTATAGAATAAATGGCAATATTTGTCTTAAATCACCAGCAAATACCATAACTTTTCCCACCAAAAGGGATATGTAATGATTGAGGACCATCTATTGTTCCTACTTCTACTAAAGATACGAAGCATGTCAATTTAGTGGTAATCACTTTGCGTGAGGTTTTCATTTCTTACTCTTTATCTCCATCATTTGAAGAGTCCATGATAATTTTGGTTATGTAAGTTGGTATTAGTTTGTCATTAATGTCGAGTTAGAGAGTCCTTATTAAGTTAGTCTTTCCTTCTTTCTTTTCGGATTGTTAGTTGTTGTTTAAGGTGTTTTAAGTTGTTTTGCATTAGAGTCATGTATTAAGGCACGTTGTGCTATAGTTAAGAGTCTTAGGATGTAATATCTATCTTCAAAACTTCACATCCAAGGAGGAAGCAAGTAAGCAAATGGTTGCTAAAGGATAGGAGGTTGTTCCTATTTTGGTGGCGCCTAAGTTCATGCTTGTTGTACGTGTGATTCAAGAGGGAGTTAGTTACTATTTTCATGGCACATGCTCTCCAAGTTGTTGCCGAGCTATTCAAGAGTGGAGGAGCATAATCCATGTCCAAGATCATGCCCTAGAATCAAGGAGGAAGTGCAGCATTACAAGGGATACGGTTGAAGCATTACAACGGCTATATGGAGCTCATTTTCACACATCTAAGTAGTGGTAGTTATGGAGATAGTTAGTTGATTGTTATTTCCTTAATTTTATGTATTTTCTTTCAAACTCTGAAAATCAGAAAAGGACATAGGACTTGTATAAATATGAGAATGCAATGAAATGAAAACTATTCGAGTTTTATGCCCAAAGTACAAGTGTGTGAATTGAACTTAATTCTCTTTTCTGTTCTTGGTTGAACCGAAACTTAGAATTGTTTCCTTTGCTTGATTAGCTTGGCTAGCTAATTTGTGATCTTAGGAGAGTTCTTAATTCATTTAGAGTGGTGCAATTATATCTCTAATTGAGTTGAATTATGCCCAAGTTGAGTTTGTTCTTCATTGAGCTTACTTAGCTTGTTTACTATTCGAACTATTGAATGTTCCAATTGTTAATTCGAATATACATCTTGGTATCACAGCTGGATTAAATCCTACCTTAAACACATCTCATTAATCCACATTGAAGCCTAAACACAACCCTAACCTCGTCCTAAACCGCCACCTCAAAACCGAAACCAAAATTGTTCATTTCAGTCATGGAGAATGAAGGAAACCTCCCCTCCCAATTGGTGTGAGAACATGAGGCTTTTAAAAGAAGAAAGGAGATAGAGCAATGCTAGGATGGCGTTGCTACAAGACCAAGTGAGAAAACTCTCAATCAGAACGTTCAAAGAGAGGGAGAAGATGAATCTGATAGAATAGTGATGAGACTCTTTGACCAAGGAGAAACTTTAAACAAAATAGACCTTCCAATGACATCAAAGTCGACATTCATGACTATGATGGGAGGCTAGATGCTGATGAGTTCATTGAGTGAATGAGAAGTGTGGAAAGAGTCTTTGATTATAAGCAAGTACCGGAGGATAAGTGGGTGAAACTAGTGGCCCTCAGGTTAAGAAAGTATGCTTCCACATGGTGGGCTAGCATATGTTCCAAGAGAGAACGAGAAGGGAAGCATAAAGTGAGAACTTGGAAGAAGATGAAGAAACTATTAAAGAAGAAGTTCTTGCCAACATACTATGTGTAAGAAAACTTTGTCAAGCTTCATCACTTATAACAAGGCACCAAGAGTGTGGAGGAGTATGCACGAGAATTCGAAGCCTTCCTCATGATATGTGAGATTCAAGAAGATGAACCCTAAACTTTGGTGAGATTTCTTGGAGGTTTAGACCTTAGTTTTAAATGGCGTTAGGCGCACCGAGGCGCAAAGCGCGAAGCGCAAGGAGGCGTGAGGCGCAAGGCGAAGGCGCACGCCTCCCGTAGGCGAGGTGCACCTTTGAGGATTGGCTACCATCAAATCAGGATAGATTTTTATGGTGCAAAGGTGTTCTTTAAGATAGATTTGAGGAGTGGCTACCATCAAATCAGGATTTGTGAAGGAGATAAATGGAAGATTGCCTTTAAAACAAAAGAAGGGTTTATAATGGCTTGTTATGCCATTCGGATTATCTAATGCTCCTAGCACGTTCATGCGCCTCATTAATCAAGCCATGAAACCATTCTTTGGTCAGTATGTGGTTGTCTATAGCCTTGATAAAGAGAAGCATGCTAATCATCTTCAACAAGTGTGTGATGTTTTGAGAAAGGAGTGCTTGTATGGCAACTTGAGAAGTGTCATTTCTTTTCTTCTCAAGTTGTGTTCTTGGGCTTCATTGTCTCAAGTGATGGGATCAAGGCAGATGAAAAGAAGGTTCAAGCTATTAAGGAGTGGCCAACTCCTACCTTTATGCAACAAGCCCAAAGTTTCCATGGCCTAGCTTCCTTTTACAGGAGGTTTGTTTGAAATTTTAGTACTATCATGACCCCATCACTGCAATCACTAAGTTGAAGAATTTTGAGTGGAGTATCCAAGATCAAAAGGCCTTTGATGAGGTCAAGAATCAACTCACAACAACCCTCATTCTAGCTCTACCAAACTTTCAAGAAGTTTTTGAAGTAAAGTGTGATGCATACGGTGTTGGGATTGGAGCAATGTTGTCACAAAATGGGAGACCCTTAGCTTATTTTAGTGAGAAGTTAAATGAGGCAAAGAGGAGGTATTCAACTTATGACAAAGAATTCTATGCCTTAGTACGCTATGAAGCACGGGCATGCCTCCCAGGCGCCATTTTCCGTACCGGGTAGGGGTACGGTACGGCTACGGGACGGAATCGAATGGGATTCGTACCCAAAACAATTCCGGGCAGGTGGGTACTGGGGAAATAAATGGGTACGGTGGTCTTCATCTGGGTACGGGGCTGGGTGCATTTTTGGCCTCAAGTAAGCGTTCCAGCGACTTTAATGATATATAAGGGGGGAAAAAGAAAAAACTTACAAATTTCTCTCTCCTGACCTTCGAAATTGAGAAGTCAGAAGACTCAGCACTCCTTCGAAACTCTCGCTCTTCCCTCCGTCGTGCTCCTGCGACTCTCCTTCGCATCTCCAGAAGTTTGGCACTCCGACTACTCTGCTTTCTCTCTCCGGTAGCTGTAAGACTCTCGACTTTCACTCTATCTCCCTCTACTCAATTAGATCTAGGGTTTAGGGTTTTATTTTCCCTCTCTCCCCTCCTTCTCCTTCGTCCCTCTTCTGATTTGGTTAAGAATTGTTGTTTCATTCTCTCTCTCCTCTCCTCTCTCCTACTTCTCCTTCGTCCCTCTTCCAGTCTTCTCAGTTTTTTACCGTTCCGAAATTTCTTATTTGGTTTAGTTTTTAAGTTCTATTTTTTGCTTTATGTTCTCTGTTTTATTTTAATATTATGATTTTATCTTTTGTTTAGTTTTATATTTTTGGTTTATGTGTGGTGTAGAAATCAGGATTTATGTGTAGAGGGCAGTAGGTTAATTGTTTATTGTTTGTGTTTGATTTATGTGTTTATTTTCATTTTATTAGGACCAATATGTCATCCCAATTTCAACAACAAAGTACTAGTAGCACGGGTAGTGGGTCAAATGGTGCCGAATCATTGCAAAGTAAGGGTTCTCCTCCATTGTGGAGGTTTGTAACAAGAATTGAAAAAGTTAGGGCGGTTGGTGGAACATGGAAATATCGATGTAATATTTGTAATGAAATCCGAACATCTAGTTATTCAAGAGTTAGGGCTCATTTGCTTCAGATTAAGGGTCAAGGAGTTGCATGTTGTAAGAAAGTGTCTCGTGTTGATAAACTTAATGACGAATTTGAGAATAAGAAACTTGATTTGGGCCCTAGAGAAGTTCTTTTGCCTAGTGAATCTCTTTCTCATTTGGACTCCGATGCTACATTCAAGAAAATGAAGTCTAATAAATCACCTATTACTAGATGTTTTGGTATTGAAACTAGGGATCAATTGGATCAAGAAATTGCAAGGATGTTTTACACACGAGGGTTGCCATTTAATCTTGCTAGGAATCCATACTATATGAGGGCATTTACTTTTGCTGCCACCCATAATATAGCGGGTTAGAAACCTCCTTGTTACAACAAGCTTAGAACTACATTACTTGTGCAAGAAAAAACAAATGTAGAGAGGCTAATGACACCACTAAAATCAACTTGGAGAGAAAAAGGGGTAACAATTGTGACTGATGGATGGAGTGATCCAACAAGAAAACCTCTCATTAATTTCATGGCTATTTCTGGTAATGGTCCAATCTTTCTTAAAGCTGTGTGCTTTGTTTTGGTGAAGTGAAAGATAAGTATTTCATTGCTAATCTCATGAAAGAAGTCATTCAAAAAGTAGGTCATCAAAATGTTGTGCAAATCATAACTAATAATGCAGCAGATTGCAAGGGGGCTGGGGAGGTCATTGAGATTGAGTTTCCTCACATTTATTGGACACCATGTGTTGTTCATACCCTTAATCTTACTTTGAAGAATATTTGTGCGGCAAGGAATGTGAATAGCAATCATGAAACTTATGAAGAATGTAGTTGGATCACTGAAATCCATGGGGATGCCATTCAAATTAAAATTTCATCATGAACCACAACATGAGGTTGGCCATGTTGGCATGTTCCAAAGGTTTTCTCCTCTTAAGTTGTTTTCCGTGGCCAATACTCGCTTTGCCTCCATTATTGTGATGCTTAAGAGATTTAAGCTCATCAAACGAGGTCTTCAAGCCATGGTTATAAGTGATGAATGGACTTCTTATTGAGAAGAAGACATGGGGAAGGCAAACTTTGTGAAGGAGAAGATTGTGAATGATGATTGGTAGGACAAACTAACTTACATTGTTGATTTCACAAGGCCTATCTATGACATGATTAGGCATTGTGACACCGATAAACCATGCCTTCACTTAGTGTATGAGATGTGGGATTCTATGATTGAACAAGTGAAGCTTGAGATTTACAAGAAAGAATGTCGTCCTCATCCGGAGTTTAGTTGCTTTTTTCATGTGGTTTATGAAATCTTGGTAGCTCGTTGGGAAAAAGCAACACTCATCTCCATTGTCTAGCCCACTCCTAACCAGGAAACAAAATAGCGGCCGTTCCGTTACCGAACGGCCGTTCTGTAACGGGATTGAGAGAAGTCGTTCCGCAAAACCCCGTTATATCGGCGGGAGTTAAAAATCACAACAAACCCGGTGCGAAACCGTTACGTAACGGTGGAACGACGTTCTGGAACCGTTACCTACCCAGAACGGCCGCATAGAAAAGGAGAAGAAACAGCCAATAGAAAAATATAATCCAAAAATCGATTAGATCTGAATTAAAACTCAATTTTAAATCTTACCTAGGCTTTAGAACTCTAATTCAAGCAAAACCCCTCAATTAATTTCAAGAAATCGTTTCGAATTGAACCCTAAATTAAAACCCTAATTTAAAAATACCCTAATCTGAGTGGGGGAGGCAATAGACGGCCGCTTCTCGCCGGTCATGGCTGAAAATGCCGGCGAAAAACTTCCGACTGCTCTTGGCTGCGTCACTTCCATAGTTGGCAGCAGTTACTCAAGTCAGCTTCTTAGCTTCTTGCTCTGTCAATCTTCTTTAACGTAATGTCGATCTTCTCTCTCTCTCTTCTTTTATTTTCTTATATTTTTAAAATATGTCAAGTACAACTTGACCAGGCTGGAATTTTGAAGCCACATAAAGTCACGTGACTGCCTATTTCTAAATCTCTCTTCTTTTTCCTTTTTTTTTCAAGCCTGATTGTTTTCTGTGTGGCCTATTTTTAATTGCTCTTTTTTTAAAAATTGAGTTATCCTAATGTTCCTAAATGACCTCCAATACTTAATAATAATAATAATAATAATAATAATAATAATAATAATAATAATAATAATAAATATAGTAGTTGTTTTGGACATACTATAGTGTAAAAGTTAAGTAAAAGGAAAAAACAAGCTTAAATGGACATCCATGTGAATTTTTTAAAAAAATTCACGCCGCGCCGGCCGCGAAACATTCTATTTCACTGTTACGAGCCGTTCCCGCGAAAACGCGACCGCATTTTTTTTCCTTGCTCCTAACCCAAGGTATATATTCTTTGACATTTTTTTATCTTATTATACTTATACACAAATCAATAACTCTTTTTTTAAAAATATTGAAGGTTCTATAGTGATGAATGGCTACTTGGAGCTCCATCTAGAGTTGCTCCTCATAGAGATGGTGAAGTATCTCGAGAGAGAATGAAGTGCTTTCGTAGATTATTTGCACTTAGTGATGATGTTGGTAAAGTGATGAATGAATATGCCCTATTCTCTATGAAGAGTGGACCTTTTGAGGATTTAACTTGTATTTCAAGGATGCATTCTATGGATCCTAAGAGTTAGTGGGCAAACTTTTGGAGCTCAAACTCCTTTCCTCCAATATTTGGCATTTAAAGTGCTCGGACAACCTACTTCATCATCTTGTAGTAAGCGAAATTGGAGTACATATTCCTTCATTCACTCACTTAGGATGAACAAGCTAAATCCAAGTCGTGCCCAAGATTTGGTTTTCATCCACAACAATCTTCGACCTTTATCAAGGAATTCCGAAGAATATTGGGAGCTTTATACAAAGATGTGGGATATTGGTGGAGATGCATTTGGATCCTTGGAGGATGTTGGGTTTCTAGAGTTTGCGGAACTCTTATTAGAGCCGGATTTAGAAAATGAGTTGCTCCTTGAAGATTGATGTGTTTTGTCTAAGCTTTATCTACTTTAAGACATTAAATTTAATTGTTTTTGGGTATTTTGAACTTTGAACTATTTATGTATGGATGCTTACTTTAGTTGAATTCTTGTTTTTTTTTTTTTGCCAAATCCATGCCATACCCCTTTTTTGCAATTTTCATTTTGCCGTATTTCGTCCCCGTCACGGTGTCAAAACAAGGCCGCATCGTATCGTATCGCCCGTGTCGTAAAGATTTTCGAAACTAACAAACCGATATTACCCGTATTGTAAAGGTGTAAAAAAAACCGCATTTTAGGCGGGTTATAGGGATATCTCATGGTTTAAGCCGATATTTAGCGTTACGACAACCGCATCATTCCCGTTCCCGCATCACCGTGACCGTAACCGTGACCGTAACCGTGACCGTAACCGTGACCAATACAGCATTTTCGAACTATGGTCCCCGTCCCCGTATCCGTTTCCGTGCAACATAGTTAGTACGTGCCTTAGATCATTGAAGGCATTATCTCATAGCAAAAGAGTTCATCCATTCGGATCATGAAACTCTAAAGTACCTCCAAAGCCAACAAAAACTTCAACCTAGACATGCCAAATGGGTAGAGTTCCTTCAAACCTTCCACTTTACCATTAAAGGCTGGGGAAATGAACAAAGGAGCATATGCATTATCAAGAAGGTACTCACTCTTTAGCTACTCTTAAGTCTTAAGGTGGTTGGATTAGAATTGCTAAAGGAGTGCTATAAAGAAGACAAGGACTTTACCGCCTTGTTTGAGAACTGTCACAACCATGTTGTTGATAACTACTACTTATTGAAGTGATTTCTCTTGGTATTGAGAAAACAATTACTCTTGCGAGCGATTACTTTCATTGGCCAAGATTAGCTCGTGACGTTGAGTTCATTGTGAAGAGGTGTATGGTGTGTGAAAGAGCCAAATGACATTTGCTGCCCAAGGCTTATACTCGCCTTCACTAGCTCCTTAAGCTCCATGGGAAGACATTAGCCTTAGCCTTTATCACTGGTTTGCCTCAATGGCGGAGCCAAGATTTCAAAATCCGTGGGGGGAGGGGGGGAATAAGACAAAAGATATTCAATATTAAAAATTTTGAAAGGCAAAAAACATTGTCTAATATTCATTGTCATACATACCAAACTAAGAAAAAATTACATATATAAATAAAAAATCACAAGTGCATTTGATGAGTCTTCATTTTTTGAAAACGATCAATAATCAATCAATAAATTACCATCATACAAGTACACTAAAATGCTAATAAAGAAACTAAATCATCATAGAAAATTATAAATTAATTAACAATACCTAATTTATACAAATTCACAAAACTTAACAACAATGTGCATCAATCACAATTCACAAATTCGAAAATTCACACACTTACGCAAATATTACAATTACAATCAAGTAAAATTTTAAATATACAATATAGGAATTAGGATTTAGGAAATTAATAATGTATAAAAATTAAATTCTTTTAATACCTGACGGCTGACGCCGCGGAGGAGAATCGGAGACTGGGACTGCGGACTGGGAGAACAGCGTTGCGGCGTGGTAGTCAGCGTGGCGGTGGACAGGTGTGGGCGTCCGATGTAGTGAAGCCTGAAGGGCTGAACTTTTGAAGGGTAGGGTGAGATGAGTTATTGGGAAAGGAAGAAGGGAGAAAGTGATATGTTTACGTTTTATAAATTAAAAATATTTTAATTTTTTAGGTTGATTTTTGAGTGGTGGTCTAGTCACTGATGGGCCCCACTCTCATTAATAGAGATAAAAGCAAGTATGCAAGTGGCAGATAAGTCAGACAAGAAATTAGGAACCCAAGCTTTTTTTATTTTCTAGCGCTGCATGTTACTTTCCGCAGCAGGTTTTTTTTTTTCTTTTACGAAAATCCTTAATTTTTTCTTTTTAATTCGGAGAGGCACGTGCCCCCCCATGCCCCACACTAGCTCCGCCAATGGTTTGCCTATAACACAACGCAAAAATGATTCAATTATGGTGGTTGTTGATAGGTTTTCTAAACTGGCACATTTTATAGCTTGTCATACCACTTATGATGTTGTTTTAGTTGCTAACTTGTATTTCACGAAGATTGTTCGTTTACATGGCATCCCTAAATCCACGGTGAGTGATCGAGATTCCAAATTCTTAAGTCACTTTTGGCTTACACTATGGAGAAAGATGGGAACTAAGCTTAAGTTCAGCAACTCGAGCCACCCTCAAACATATTGCCAAACCGAAGTCACAAATAGAATCGTGGGTACTATCCTACGTGCCTTAGCCACAAAGAGTCTTAAGCAATGGGAAGTGCTTCTACCCCATGCATGTAAGAGCCCAAATTTGTAAGAATGTTTTAATTATCATTATTAGCCAAAATTATATATTAAATATTGTTATTATATTTAAGTTGAAACTAACATTCTTCTATTGCTATGTTGATGTTGATATTATGTGTGATTTATTTGTAGCAGGTAATATCTTATGCGCGTTTAATAGCAATTTAATTATTTTATTAGCTTAATTATACAATTATATTTCTGAAAATGAGTTTAAATATTATATGTTAGTACTAGCATATTTGCAAGTAATTTATAGTAGTAAGTTACTAACTTATGTTGTATGAACATTTGGATTGTGGTAGAAAAGAGAACCCAAATTCTTAACCCTTCTTAAGTCGGTTCTAAGGGGAGTCCCAAAACTTCCTCCTCTCTCTCTATGGTCCCATTTTTCCCCAAAACCCTTGCTCTCTCTCTACCTCCGACATCCTCTTTTCTAGCTGTTGCACCTCTTCGCTGCCGTCGCCGGAGCTTCGTGGCCTCGCTGCCACAAGCTAGCGACGCTATTGTCCGCTTTTTCTCTCTCCTCTGTCGCGTTGGTGTGCTCCTGGTCCTATTTTTTTCTCTTCACTGTTTGTGCTCTGTCATGCAGTAGTGCAGCTGTTTGACACGGCTGTTGTGTCGGTGGTGCTGCCGCCACTGTCGTGTGGTGCTGCCGCTATATCTTGGCCCATCTTGAGGTGCCACACTTCTTTCTTATGTTATCTAATCTATTTAGGGACTAGGGTTAGATCAAATTTGGAATTGATGATTGTTCTTGAATGTTGTTGTTGCCGTTGCCTTAGTGTTGTTGTCAATGATTTCTTAGTGTTGATGATGTTGGTGTTGTTGTCGAATTATTGCTATTGTTGTTAATGGGATTACAGAGATTAAGTTCTTGCATTTTCGTGGCTGTTAGTACAGCTCACTTTGCCAGTAGCTTAGAGAGGTCAAATGTTGTCCGTTTTGGCTCCGTAGCCACTTAAATCAAAGCTCTACAAATCTACTATCTAATGGTTCCAACATTAAGTTGTGGGTAGTTTTAGAAAGTTAGTTGTGACCTTTTTAGCACAGCTGTCCGAAACCTGCGAATTTACTGTTTTGTTGTTGTAAGTGTGTTGTAAGTTCTGTTGATATGGCTGTCATTGATGTTATTGCTCCTTTAATTAAAGGTTATAATTGTTATGGTGGTGGTTGTTGAGTTAGTATGGTGATATAGTTAAATTTTTCAGATTAAAAATGATGAATGAATGGGAGTTTTAAATATGTTTTATCAAAACTAATTGTTAGAATTTGAGCTTGTTAATAAAGTTGATTTTAGTATATTTCAAAAATCTTAAAAGCTATTAGCATAAGAAAACACCGAATTTTCATTCATTACACTCTCGCTACACTCTGCAATTAAGAGGAAAACCCCTAAATGGCGTTGTACTCTGAAATCTGATCTATTATGCAATTACATTCCCTTATACAGCAATCCACTACTAATATTGAGAAAAAGACCACCGAAAATTAAGTGCGAATTCAGAAATATGAGTGCGAAATTGAATGCGAAAACTGATTGCAAATTGAGTGCGAAAATCTAACCTTGAGGAAGTCAGTCGGCGATGGCGTTGGACCACAGTCAGCGTCGGAGTTGGAGTACAGTCGGCGTTGGCGTTGGCGTTGGCGTCGGCGTTGGCGATGAAGATAATTGAAGGAGAAAATGAAGGAAACGAGTGAAAGAGAAAGAGTTAATGAAAAGGTCTGAGAAACGACGCAGCAGTGTAACACGCCAACACCCAAAGGAAAGGGTTTGGGTTTTTTTTTCGTTTTTTCTTTTTATTTATTTTTCGGAATAAATGAATGATTAGAAACTATTGGGAATTTGGGATTGTGCAAGTGCAAGTGCAATTGTGCAAGTTTTAGGAAGTAACTTTGGGCTAGGCTATTATTAGATTTGTAACTAGTGTTTAGTCGCAGGCGATGCCCCGGGTTTTCTCTGTAGTACAATTTAGTAGTAGTTATATAAGTCATCTCATACTCATTTAAAAAAGTCATGTCATTCATTATATGGATTTTTCAAAAGTTTTCTTTTCATATATCATCATTAATTTTGATTAAATAAGCAATAATAGTATGGCGGAGTGATGGTTGAATCTCTTTCTTTCATACATGAGGTTGTGGGTTAGAATGCTCATGTTCACAATGCTTCTTTTTTTTTTACTATATGAGAAAGGCGTGGATATAATGTTACTGAATGGGGGATGGTGACACGTGGCACATATACGTTCTTAGGAACGCTTTTTAATATATTAGACTGCTCTTCAAATGGTATCGTGCATACATAATTAATTTTAATGAACATACGAATTTATTTATTTATCTTTAAGGATGCAAGGGCTATGTTTAATAACATTAACTAATTACAACACATATATGTAATTTTGTGGAAACATGGATCACTAAAAGACGTTAGATTAGATGGTGATTCTTTGGAAATCCTTACATAAGGTCAGGGGTTCGAGCCCAGGCTTCAGCATATTTATTTTTTAAATAATGACCACTTGACTTTGTTGGTTAATATACATATGGCAAAATTCTGGTGGGAGGAGGAGGGTGCCACGTGGCGCATAGACGTTGTTAAGCACGCCTTTTAATATATTTGTATAGATTAGCTATAACCACATCACGTGAGCAATTTACTTCTCTACATAAATGGATTAAATTTTCCATCTCTAATGCTATTTGTAGCGAAATTTGAAATATGTATCTATAATAATAGCAACAGATTTTTCAAGGGCAATATAAGTATGGAATATTAAATATACTTTCTAATACAGTTGAAAATTAGACATGTATGCCATTATCGGTCACTTACTAGATTGGTGTAAAAAAAGTTTAATTTAATTAAATATTAGAAATTTTTTGTTGTTTAAGCATAGCCCTAAATCTTAATGACTAATTAATCTATTTCTTTCTTTTTTATCCGTTTCAAATTGTCATTATTTATATTCAGAACTTTACCCAAACATTTTAAAATAGTTGAAAACAAAATTTAGGAATAATTTTTTTATTGTCTCTAAAGAGATCCATCCACTTTTTATGATTGTTATTTCTACTATTACGCAACACTTATAAAATGTTGCCATAAAGTGTTGCATATACCCTAATAATATGTAACACTTTAAAAAATTGTTGCATTTGAAGAAAAAATGTTGCATTATATACTAAAATGCAACGCTTCAGCTAAAAGTATTGCATTCTTTATAATATTGGCCACAAATGCAACGATTCGCGATGTTTAAGGTGAGGATTCTCAAAGGAACTTTGTATTCGAAGAGATTCACTTGTAAATTATTCTTTGGTTCATATATGTATTGGTTATGTTATTCTTGCTCAAGTTTTAATTCAAGATCTCTTAGATTGTTTGTAATATTGAGTAGTTTCATTGGGTGTTCCCTCTTGAGGTTGTTTCCGCAAAAGCGTCGACGATTTGGGTCTTAAGATTGAGGATATTATATTGTGTTGAGTTTGTGAATAGGTTTAAATTAATTCCTCTTTTGGGTTGTCTAATTTTCAAAGGAAACTCCGTTGAAATCTCGAGTGAAATGTTGAGATTATTTGATTAAGGTTTGTATTAATTGATGGTGGAGTCCAGGGCGTTACAAGATGGTATCAGAACAACCCTACAATCGTGTGCCGAGTTGGCCACCTAGCGGGAGCAAAAGATCTTTGGAATCGATGGAAATGAATTTTGAGTTGTCAGAAGTGGAGAATTAAGATATTAATTGAGGAATAAGAGTTGAGTTGTGATTTGGGACATGGTTATTTGAATTATACAAGTATTTCGAGAAATTAGAGTTATGATCTCAATATTGTGTGAAATATCGAGCAAGGCAAGCTATCTTACGTGTGCTCCACCAGTTGTCAGCTTCTTCCTTGAGATAAAACGTCCCCACCTTAATCTTCATGTTCTCCGGACAGTTGGTAGCATTTGAAAGTTTTTCAATGTCCCTCACCCAATTCTCTAGGGCTATGAGATCAACTTTTCCTCCATAAATAGGTGGGTTATGCGTCGAAACTTTCTTCAGAATAGAGCTAGAAGGATCATGATCTTGTTCTCTTTGTATGAGATGTTGGCCTATAGATCGAGTAAGGTCTTCCACTGCCCTAAGCCTAGTAGCCATTTCATGATCATTTGTTTCTTGCTGCCATCCTAGAGTAGAAGATCACAACCTTCTTAAGCAAGCTTTTTCTAATGTGCCATAGTAAATTCTTGATTCCTAGTTTATTAACTTATCTAATGTAGATTTCAATGAGGTCACTATCTAAATTAGAAGCTACATAAATAACTTTTAGAGATGACATATGTCGTTTCTTTCCGGGGCACAATAATAAACTATTTACCATTTAAACACAATTATATCTATGTCCGTAACAAGAAAAAATTCTCACTTTAAAACTAAATGATATGATATAGCACTAACATCAAGTTACAATCAAACAATTTTTCATTCACACAAGCTGCAATAATAACATTATCCGCAGAATTCCTAAGATACTTGTCACAACCACAAAGCCATTCCACATTGGTGATGAAATCCAGTGCCGGCTAACACATATCTCATCCTCCATCTCCCATATTCTCATATAAGAAGTACAAATTCAATATCAACATTCTCATGTACATCATTTAATAACATACTAAACAAGATTTATATACTTCTCATAAACATTATTTAAATCAAGACAATCTGAAAAGTAAATTACCATCACATGTAGCACGCACCCTCTCTCGGTACGATTCATTTTCTCTATTGTTTTACTTAATTCTATCAGTTCTACGCCCTATGGTCCTTATTTTAACTTCTTCAGCTCGACACTTAGCTACAATTAACCTACAGCTCTGATACCATTTTGTAACGCCCTGAGTATCAAGAGAACTACAAAATTCCTACGGAAATTAAATAAATAACATTTCGACTGGAAATTTCGGTAGGGTTTCCTCCTAATTAGGATAATCTTAATTATGGGGTACTGGATTCCTCCAAGCCTGCTTTTATATAACACTTATAATATCAAGAAGATTTCAAGGCGATACCGCCACACTTATACAGTGTAAGTGCTAGGCCTAATTACCGCCTACCCTACACAACATCATTGACATTAGTACTACCATGTAGCTTTCCGTGCTAGGAAAGTCTTATGGATGGTTAACTACATAACTAACTATTTATAAAAGTTCCTTAACAAAATTATAGTTTAACTTTACAACCCACAACAACTCCTAGTCTTCTACATTCAGAGACAAAAGATTATTCTTAAACATAAAGAGAAGTACTAAATCGTCCTCACTCCAACGCATTCCCAAAAACATCATTACCTGCAACCTGCAAATCAGTGGCACAATGCGTTATCACAGGTCCAATCATATGAGAAAGGACAATACACACACAAACAAGAAAACGTCAGCGAAGCTGGTAACCACCATTCCACCTAATTAGTAATGATACAATACGATTTCACATATAAATCTTTGATGTAAGTTCTACTTTGTTTAATTTTTCGTTTCAATAATCATTAAAGTGGATCCGGAAGTCCCGGTCGACCCACTAAACAACTAATGATAGACCCGGGAGCCCCGATCGGTCATATCACAATGTAAACCACGGATCCCCGGCCAGTTTACCAATAATTTCAATGGACAATGACCTATAGTGTGCACACCCCTCAACTCAAGCTTTCATGTGACCCGGGAGTTCGAGCCGGCCATGCTAGAGTGAGGACAGTCTAGTATCTTGCCATATACGACGATAAATAATCAACTCTTACCACGTATGCCAGACATCAATCAATTCTTGCTACAATCAGCAATAATCAAGCTAAGCTAACTAATCTCCAATTCAAGTCATAACGTCAAACCAACGGACAAACGTATCTTTACTTCTCAATATCAATCATAGAATATATTTCAATAATACATATATGCTTCTGAAGTCAATCCATTTCAACAATCATATTCAAATCATATTTAAAGTTCCCTATCAAGTTTTTCCTGAAATTTGAAATCAAAACTAGATTATCATCAAACTCACATATGAATTCAATTCATGATTTTTATACTTCCTCTGTTTTTAAATAAGTGACACAGAGAGAAAGTGGGGGAATACCAAGGAATTTAGAGAGAGAAAGTTAGGACCACTATATAACCAATCAAATTTGAGTATTGGATAAAGTGAGTAGGTGAAACAATTAAATGATGGTAAATATGTAATAAATGTGAAGTATTTTTTACTACTTTAAGCTATGTGTCACTTATTGTGACATTTCCCTAAAAGGAAAACAAGTCACTTATTAAAAAACGGAGGAAGTATAACTAACATCCACTAATAGAAAGAAAACAAGGTAGTCTACACATGCTAATAAATTAAAGTTCCATGATTTTAAAGCATTGATGGTTTAACATTATATATGAGTATTTAGAATCAAAAAAAACTAGTACTATAGCTAAGAGCTTCATTAGTGTCATATACACAAGTGTATTTCCATTCCTAGTGAAAGAGGCGTTCACAGGGTTACCTTAAGCTTAGTTTTAAAAGGCACAAGGCGCAAGCTGAAGATGCACACATCCCGTAGGCGAGGCGCGCCTTTGGTGCCAAAATACTTAAAAATCAAATATAGAAGTATCATAATAGTTAAAACAACATAGATACTATGTTAAAGACTCATAAAACTATATAAGAAAGCATAATTCATCGCTAGAATACCCCCCAACAAGTCAAGTACAAAGTAGAAAGAAAACTCACTGCTTCATTGCCTAAGAAATAAAAAACGAACTCACTGCCTCAAAAAAAAGATGCGTGAATAAATAAGAAAGAAAGAAGAAATAAAGAAAAGAAAAGAGAAAAGAAAGAAAAAAGAAATGAGTTCATTGCCTCAAGAAAAAATAAAAAGAAAGAAGAAAGATGCGTAGAGAATAAATAAGAAAGAAAGAAGAAATAAAGAAGAAAAAATAGAAAGACGAAGAAGAGAGAAACCCAGAAGACGAAGAAGAGAAGAGAAACCTACTGGCGAAGGCAGGGAACCACCGACGACCACATCAAACCACCAGCGAGGAGGAAAAGCAAGCAGGGAACCACAAGTAGGGAGAAGTTTCAAGTTATAGGGTTTAGCCCAAGGTAATGTCGAGGAACATGAATTAAGCATCTAAAACTGAAAAACGTGGAAAAAAAGACACGTGTCTAGGCTAGGGGTGCTAATGAGTCAGGGTGGCTCACAAACTATTCGAGTTCGACTCGGTCAAAGCTCGGCTCAATAGGGCTCGACTCGAGCTCGGGATCGGCTCGAGACCCTAACGAGTCGAGCCTGAGCTACCTTAAGCTAGGCTCGAAAGCTCGCGAACATGCTCAAAAGTTTTTTAATTACTAAAAATATTTCATTAATAATTATGGTTAAAAGCAGCCATGTTAATAGTCATAATATTTTAAAAGTCGTGACTTTTGGTTTGAATAACAAAGTTGAGATAGCCGCTAAAACCCCACTTGTATACTTTTCTGCTTTATGGTTTGGGACAAATAGGGGTTGAGGTGGATCCAAGACTTTAAGATTGGGGGGTCATGAACAAAATCATCTAATAAATTTATGATACAGATATCGGCAATGAGAACCAATCAAGCTCAAAGTTTATAATGTTCATGTCAGCTATTAGAAAATGCTTTCATTGTATTCTTTTTTCACACACCATAATCTTTTCGATATATGTAGCACTTTAAAAAAATTTAAAAACAAGAAAATTTAACTTTAATACCTCAAACTCACAATTTTGCCCATTAATTTCTTAATTACTTATTTATTAACTAAAAAATTATAAGGAGTTGATAATTAGATAGCATACATAGAGATTAACAAGTAGTTCAACATACTACATAATGATTTTTTTACTCGGTCAAATTTAGTACTACATATAAGTATTGTTTGAATATGTCTTATTTTATATTGTTGGACTATTTATGAAGTTTTTCATTTTTGTATATAAAATTAGCCTTCAATCAACTAATTTAATCATTTTTGAAATTAATATATACATAAACATTTTAAGACATAACATGTGGCAGCAACATTTCATATTACAAATTAAACTAAAATAAAGGAACTTGCAGCACTGAAGTGAGAAGTCCTACGTTTAGTGGCCATGAGTTTTATAGAAAAATCCTAAACTTGCAGCAATCAGTTATGTTGAGAATTTACTGAGTCCCACATCGACTAGCTATCAAGGAAAGGGGTGAACATGTAGTTATAAAATGGCATAGTGTCATACGGTAGGTGGGTAACAAACAGTCATAGCATAAATGACAGTTGGGCCTTGCTTAATTATAGGCCATGACTAATTGACTATTTGACTTTTTATAATAATTTAAAGTTTAGCAAAATTATGTTGGGCTATAGTTTTTTTCAAAAGCCTAATTGACATAAGTTATGCTGTTCTTTTTTTTCTTATATTTGATTTTTTTTGTTTTCGAGCCGAGCCTGGATTTAATCCTCTCGAGCTCGAGCCGAGCCCAAATTATTGAGCTCGACGAGCTTTGAGCTCTAGCCGAGCTCAATGTCAACTAGTCTCGAGCCGAGCCGAGCCTGTACATATTCGGTCTCAGTTCGGCTCATTAACACCCCTAGTCTAGGCCTTTAGGGCAACAAGAATAAGCAACAATAACCAAAGAAAACAAACTAAACCGGTTCGACTAAGGTTCGAACAACCACCAATTTTCCTCTCTCAAATACCACCAATCAATAGGTTGTTTATGCTTAACACAATCAACAACACCCTACTCACAAGATTAGATTTCAATTATGACAAGCCAAAACATAGAAGATTTCATATAGAAAAGAACCACGCATGCACAAGACTACAACGAGAGACACACTCTCCTCTCTTTGTAGTTTACAACTCTCAAAACATACCAAAACAACTTATGTTACATAGGAGACCCTTAAGGGGTATTTTTATCAATAACTAAACCATCTTAAGTATTAAAATAAGAAGGAAATACAAAGAAACTTCATAACTAAGAAAAAGCAACTCTAGCTGAATTACAGCTTGCATAGTTGTAGAAGATTGGCTGGAACTTGATTGAATTCGGCGGCCGCCACACAAACAACCAATGATATCTTATATTAGCTTGAAAATTGATCAAACCAAGGTGGAATGGCTGCAATTGGATGAGAATTTGCTACTGCCCACTTTCCTTAAAGTTCACCGCCATTCAGCCGCAGGGTAAACCGACCTTGCTGTGCTTGAGCTGCGATTGGTGGAGATCGCGGCTTCCTCTTGGCTTGAAACTAGTTGGACATCAAACTATAATTGGAATGTGATCCAACCATATAAAAATTTCTGCATTTTGGCCCAAGAAAAGTGATTTCCTAGAAGAAAACAAGATCACCGCAGGTTTCACGCTGGAAACCGCCAGTTTACCACCTTTCCTTCCTATGTGGGTTTCTTTGCTATTCGACCGTTTTTCTTGCATTCTTAAGCTCTTGACTCAGCCATGGCATCATTAGGGGTGATGTAATCATCAAAGATTAATAAAATACCCTTCCTAAGTAATGTGGATACTAGAAACTTATATAAAACCAAAACCAATAAAGCTCAAAAGGTGTTTGTTTGGATCTTTAGGGCTTATAAGTGTGATTAAACTTGCTAAGATCTGCTTAATCATCACATTTGGGGTATTTTGAGGTGTTTAAGCCCTTTGAACTCTTAACAAATCTCAACATCAACCAAAGCCAGAAGTTAAATAGATTTATCTTTTTCTTCAAAGATGCTTATGCATCATACTACCCTTCTTTGGAGAAGATTCATCCTCGAATCTTTTTATAACTCTTAAGTAACATATGGAGTATTAAGTTCGTCCCCTTCTTCAAATGAACCTTCATAAAAGTTTGTTGTGGTTTTAAAAGGGGAATACATGTTTGTTTTAGGTAGAGTGTTTGGCTTTGGGTTAAGTGTAATGTAATGTGTTAGATTATCTAGGTTATAGGTATTTTTCTCTTCCATCATACTTTACACTCCTGTCATATATCCATGGTCTGCCTGATAAAACATGACATACATGTATATGCAAAATATCACAGAGAACTTCATCCTTATATGCATTGCCAATAGAAAAGCTAATTAAAGCTTGATTTGTTACCTCAACTCCATCTCCATCATTGATCCAAAGCAACTTGTAGGGCTTAGGATGATTCGTTAATGGAATATCCATCTCTTCAAAAAAGGTTTTAGATACAAGCTTGGTGCAACTTCCATTATCTATCACCAATGAACATATTTTTCCTTCTAATTCACACTGTGACTTGAAAATCTGCTCCCTTTTAGTGGTACAATTAGAAGTTCCTTCTTCATATAACATTATTGTCATAAGCACTGGACCTTCCTAGATAGGCTCAATCACCACCTCACCTTGGGGTTGTTTAGTTTCAGCTTCGGACGATTCTTTGTCACTCTTTTCATCCTCTTCTTTTTATTGGAATGCTACGACTTCAATATCAACTGAAGTCATCACTCGTCTATTAGGGCACTGTGCTTGGAGATGACCATAGCCATGACATTTGAAACATTTCACATCCATCTTCCTTGGAGATTCTTCAATCTTATTGCTTTTATCTCCACTCTTAGATGCTTCAACTTGTGGAGTATAAGATGTGCCTTCCTCTTTATCTCCTTTCCACATCATTTTCTTCTCCTTTTGATGCTTTTCAACCTTCATGGCCAGCTTAAATAACTCATCCAAGGTTGAATAAGGTTGCAACTCCAACTTTGTTGAGATATCCTTATCCAAGCCTCCTATAAAACGTGCCATAGTTTACTCTTGTCTTTCTTGATCTAGCTTCATCATGAACTTTTCAAATTCATGAATGTAAGCTTCAACTCCTTTCAACCTGTTGCAAGTTAGACATTTGACTATATAAATCAAGAGTATCAGTTGAAGGTAACCTTTCTTTCATCTTCTTTTTAAGCTTGTCCCAACTCTTGATTTTGGCTTTTCCTTTTCGTGGCTCTTGAAAGGATAACATTCTCCCACCAGGGAGATGCCTATCCCTTTAGCTTCACCATTGCTACCTTAAAAGCTTTTGCAATATCATAAATTTTAAGCTTAAAAGTCCTGTCACACCTTATAATCCAGTCAAGAAATTATCAGGATTTAAATCACCATCATACTAAGGTACATCCAACTTCAAATCCTTGAATTCATTCTTTTGTGCTTGTGGACCTTTCCTTCTTCCTCAAAGATGTTCGTCCACTTCCACCTCTGTATCATAGATAACCTCTTCACCTTCCTCATGACTTCTAGGAACCCTAGGAGCTTTCCTTCCTTGCAGGGTAAGGTTCCCTAGGTGCTCCATGACATTAGCTAGTTGCTCTGTCACAATTTCGAGCCTATTCTCCATACCTGCAATTCTAGCTTCTTGCAAGGACATCCTCATCCTAAATTGATTATCTCTACCTTCTTCCATGAGAAAATTAAAGTTTAGAAAGTAGGCTTAAAGCTGGCAAAAATCGGGTTGTTTTAAGGAAGCTTATAGGTGCAGTTTTTGTAGGTTTGTGTTTTAGGGTTTAGGTAGGTGTTTATGATGAACTAAGAAGTTGTAAAAGGCTCTAAAAATACCACCTAAGCTCTGATACTAAGTGATATAAATCGACATAGGCCTTTAGAGCAACAAGAACAAGCAACAACAACCAAAGAAAACAAACTAAACCGGTTCGAACAAGGTTCGAACAACCACCAATTTTCCTCTCCCAAATACCACTAAACAAGAGGTTGTTTATGCTAAACACAATCAACAACACCCTACTCACAAGAATAGCTTTCAATTATAGATTGACAAGCCAAAATACGGAAGATTTCATATAGAAAAGAACCACGCAGGTTCAAGACTACAACGAGAGACATACTCTCCTCTCTTTGGAGTTTACAACTCTCAAAACATACCAAAACAACTTATGTTACATAGGAGACCCTTAAGGGGTATTTTTAGAAATAAAAAAACCATCCTAACTAATCAAATAAGAAGGAAATACAAAGAAACTTCATAACTAAGCAAAAGCAACTCCAGCTGAATTCTAGCTTGCATAGTTGTAGAAGATTGGCTGCAACTTGATTGAATTCGGCGGCAACCACACAAACAACCAATGATATCTTATACTAGGCTTGAAAATTGATCAAACCAAGGTGGAATGGCTGCAATTGGATGAGAATTTGCTGCTGCCCACTTGCCTTAAAATTCACCGCCATTCAGCAGCAGGGTAAACCGACCTTGCTGTGCTTGAGCTGCGATTGGTGGAGATCGCGGCTTCCTCTTGGCCCGAAACCAGTTGGACATCAAACTATACTTGAAATGAGATCCAACCATATAAAAATCTCTGCATTTTGGCCGAAGAAAAGTGATTACCTAGAAGAGAACAAGATCACTGCAAGTTTCACGCTGGAAACCGCCAGTTTGCCACCTTTCCTTCCTATGTGGGTTTCTTTTTTATTCGACCGTTTTTCTTGCATTCTTATGTTCCTCACTCAGCGATGACATCATTAGGGGTGATGTAATCATTAAATATTAATAAAATACCCTTCCTAAGTAATGTAGATACTAGAAACTTATAGAAAACCAAAATTGATAAAGCTCAAAAGGTGTTTGTTTAGATCTTTAGGGCTTGTAAGTGTGATTAAACTTGCTAAGATTTTCTTAATCATCACATTTAGGGTACTTTGAGGCGGTGCTTAAGCCCTTTAAACTCTTAATCAATCTCAATGTCAACCAAAGCCAGAAGTTAAACAGGTTTATCTTTAAGCTCTTCACAGATTCGTATGCATCACTAATGTTGAGTACGTACTTAACAAAATTAATAGAATATAGATCCTAAACATGATACTAGAAATCTGTAAGCAACAAATCATGCTTGACTTATTAGGAATTAGTAAACAAATGACTCCATAACTTTTATTAATATTGATCTGGCATGGAACGGGGATCGTCCTCACTTTGGAATCATACGAGCAACTAAACCTTGAATAACTAAAACGTCCTTGACTGCCTTTAGTAGATAATCCTTGAAAATCAGAATGATCATACCCCTGAGAAGTGTCCTTGACTAACTATACTCAGGAAGCTTAGATAATTTATCTAACTCGATTATAATAAAATAACGGTTTTTTCATCAGGTACCCCTGAGGTTTAACGAAATGTACCAGGTGCCCTCGTTGTTTGAGAAATGCACCAAATGCCCCTGAGGTTTGACTAAATTGCACCAAATGCCATTAATGATGAACGATGTTAGTCTGTCGTTAGTGCATGTTTCTTATGTACCATATACCCTTGAAGTTTAAGATACATGTATGAAAATGGTAATAACGGCTAGTTTTTTTTAAAAAAAAAAAAAATCAAAACTAGCCGTTGGGAGATATTTGTGGGGTTGTTTAAACAACATCAAAACCTGTTTGATGCACTCTTCAAACTTTTTTACCTACTTTGCCTCTTACACTACAATGAACTCACAATCCCACACTTCCTCTTCAAATTTTCAATCCTCCTACATTAGAGTGCCAAACAAGACTTGCAAGTGTAGGAGAATATTTGCAATTAGGAACTCGGAATCATCATTGAATCTGCAACGATTGTACTATAAGTGTGATGCGTGCAACAAATTTAGGTGGTGTAGTGGTTATGTTGAGCAACACAATGGGGATAGGCAACGAGATGATATACTTGAAGAAGAAGAAGAAGTGGGAAGTAATGCAAAGTTGGTGGAGGAATTGAAGCAATTGAAGAAAAAAAAACAAGCAACAACACAAGTGCTTGCAAGCGGCCATCAAAATAGGAATTATCATGTTTCTTTTATTACTGTTTGTAATGAAGAACTGAAATGGGAAGTAATGTAATCAAATGCATGTGAATTTCATTAAATAAAATGTGACTTGTATGATTCACCAAAAAACAATAGCTTTACATTGTCCAAAAAACAGTAGCTTCACAACATTTCCAAAAAATTGATCTTTTGTTTCAACTACTAATTAACCCATAATGAATGCATTTAAAGAGTTGCAAAATATGAAATTAAAATAAAAAAACCACTGAAATGAGAGTACAAGACTTAAGGGTTGTTCTTGCTCTTCTTACCCTTGGTTGCACCCTTGGATGTTGCTGCAGCTCTTTTCTTTCCCTTTTGTGCCAGGCACATCTGTGGGTTGTTGTTGTGATGTTGAAGGACCACTAGCAGCAGTATGAGGTGAAGGGTGTGAGGGTGAAACAGGAGGTGATGTGGTGTTAGGTGGGGGTGTTAGTGGGTGTGTTTCAGTGGGGCTGTTTCAGTTGGGGGTGATTGATGCGGGGGACACTTATGGGGGATTTTGGTGTGTGGGTGACTGGGGGGGTTGTGGTGGAGTAGTATGTGGTTGGGACACAGGTGGTTGTGACAGCCCAGGGTCCATCTCCCACACTATTTCATACTCCACTGTCATGTCATTCTCAACATTATAACCAGGGACCTCCACTGAGACAATGAACTTCCTTGTCGCTTCTAAGTCTCTCTCAATCCTAGCTTCCTCTTCTTGTTTCTTCAATTCGTCTTCTTGTTTCCTCAATTCCTCCTCTCTTCTTTACCTTAATTCTTCTTCAAATTCTACTTGTTTAGCAGCTTCTCTCATCAACTTGGAATACCTCATTTGTATGGCTAGCTTAAATGACAACCCTACCTCATGTGTTTCCTCTATCCATATAATGATCTCCTCTTTACCTCCAAATAGAGGGAACATGTAACAGCCCGCACTTCCGAGCTGCTAGCTAAACACACTTAACATTCATAAACCTCAATTAACACTAAATGAACCTCGAATTTATATTTATTCGCAGCGGAAACAAAACCTATAACAACGATCCTAGACATGTGGGTCAGGGCCCACAACATAATAACCTCAAAGCCAATATCATACTATAAAATACTTTACCCAAATTCCAGATAATAGAGTACTCAATTCTCAATTAGTAACCTGAGTACTAATAACTAAATATTCCAAATACAACCTCTAAATTCAATATTTTATTACAACTTGATAACCAACTCTCGCTTAAATCCGCTCTGACCTTCCAACTCAAACCTGCAATTTATAGAGGAAAAATACAAAACAAAAACAAAAACTAAAATGAGCGGAAAACTAAGTAACTTTACTTCAGCCCGTCAAAACGGTTTTAGTTCGAAAACGCTTTTCATATAATAAGCAAGCTTGGTAATTGTTCGAATAAGAATTCATTATTCATTAAAATATATCGCTGGCATAGCTCAATCATTTAACATTAATCGCTGGCAAGTACAGGCTTTGGAATAACATAACGTAACATAACATAACATAACATAACATAACATAACATAACATAACATAACATAACATAACATAACATAACAGAGTATTCGACCTTCTCTGGTCTTAACTGAACTTATATCTGAATCATTTTTCTCCACCTGTACCTTGCCCACTTTTTATCTCAGTTCATAAGCTAAGCCAGCTAAAACAAATACAAAATTCTTTTTACATTATCATACTCAAATCATATTTCTTAAATATACCATTTCCTAACAATTCCAATAACTGAACAAAATCATTCTTTTGTAAGTATTCAATAGCCATTCAGAACTTAACTCATATAGATACATCTATATCCATGGCTATTACTATAAACGATATATAATATCAAAATATATAATATAACACACAGGGCATGTAAATACATTTTGCTGAACATAAAGGTTACCTCTATTGCAAACCAATTTTTTAATCTCCATATCCAATAATGCAAAACCTTTAAGCTTCTATAATTTCTCCGAGCTCAACAAATCGATATCCATAATACACCTCAACAACAATACCAATAATTAACAACCATTACCCAATACTACCTTCTACAACATACTTCTTATCATACTTAATAGCTAAAACAAAACTAATCTGCTTCCATTATTGGAGAATTCTTTTACAGATTATGACCATCACAAACTTAAAATCAGAATACTAATTTCAACCAAACATACCAAGCTTTATCTATAAAATTAAATTCTTTGCATGACAAATAAGGTAGGAAACTGGTTTGCAAATGCATTTTCTTAACACAATTCTAATTTGCAGATAAACATACTTTAAAATCTCACAATTAATTGAACATGAAATAGGAGTCACAACTTGAATCCAAAATTTATACCTTCCCAAGAAAAATCAAAACTGAGCAAAGCTCAACAACAACGACACATCACCACCGTCCTAGCGCGGCAGCATTCCTGTTCACGGCGGCGTGATCTCACAATGGCAACAACTCGTGGTAGAGTTGTACCACCGCCAGAGAGGAGAGAGAAAGAACAGTGACCAGCAACAACCAGAAACCACAAGGAGGAGAGAAAAGAGAGCAAGGACGAACGGCGGCAGCAAGCGGCGCCGACACCGGAGAGATGGCAGAACGCCGGCAGGAGGGAAGTAGAAGAAGGATGTAATAGCTCTAATATTATTTCTAAGTTGTTAGACCCTAAAACTTTTTTAGTGGTAAGTGGTAATAAGTCGAGCTAATTTTTACAATCTTGATGGAGCTCATTAAGAGCTTATGATGTGGTTTTATGAAGTCTTAAATATTCGAATGACTTGTTTATGTGTGTAACAAGAATCTATATGTATATTATGTATTCTTATTAAAGTTGAGATAAGGTTTAAGGACCATTAAATATGTTACTATACTTATAAGAGCCATATTCTTAGAATTTACAAAAATAGGGTTGAAGCTTTTATCGGGTAACATCAAAATCCTATTTGTGAAGCCTTCTATACTGAATTTCAAAGTCTAAACCAAGTGGGCCATATCTACTTACTTTGATATGCTACTTAAGATTGAAATCCAGCAATTAGAAACCATTAATAGGTTTCCTATCCATGAGGGTTTGCAATTAAACTCTTCTAGTGTTGCTGATGCAGCAGCTAGCTTAGTAAGCTACAATAACCCCTTTTTTGTGGCAATATAACCAAACTCAAGTGATGAATAGGACCCCAACATACTGTACTTCACTCCCACATCATGCTTTACTTGATAAACACTTAAAACACAGCTGCCCAGAAGCACACACCACACTCTTTCTCTCGCCAGTTTCCTGCGTCTCAGACTGTAGGTGAGTTTCTTCTGCTTTTCTTCCATTTTCTCTTCCTATAATCTAGGTTTTCTTACATATTATTGTTCTACACTTGAATACCCAGAACCTAAGGCCTTTGTTCGTGCTTTAGAGCCATTAGAAGTTGGAGTTAAAGCCCTTAAGAGTTCAGATATGCTGCTGAAAAATCTGTTAGCTTCTATTTGAGTTTTCTTTTAGATTAGTTCAGCTTAAATCTTGTTTTCTTATACCATAATGTCGTATTTTGATAGTATTTCAAAATACACCAGTAGTTGGATTAATTAAGGATCTTTAATCAAGGTTTAAGCTAGGATTTCTAAGGTACTAAGCTTGATTATCCTATGACGTTTCTTCTTTGAGTTACTATAATGGTTATGTGTGTGATATGAAATGTGAGCTGATTTTTATGTTGAACCAGCATGTATATAATATGTCTAAAGTTATATTGAGTGCATATATAGTTTTTTAAAGTTATGAGTATTCATTCTTAAATTCTAATTGCTAAATATGTTGTATATATGTCATTATGGTAAGTGGTTGCAATGGTAAAGCTTATCATCAAAGTGATTATGCTATTTATGTGGTGTAACCTATTGTTTAGCTATTACAACATGTTAATTAAGTGTCCATGAAGTAATTTAATTGTTTTAATCAAAGGTTTATAAATACTATGAAAACTAACGCCCTGATTTATAGTCGTTTTCGTAGAAAGCTAGTATGAAGTTATGCTGAAATTTTCAGTGATACTACTACCTCTGTCCCAGAATAGTCTGAACACTTTCCTTTTATGTTTGTCCCAAATTAGTTTGAACACTTCCATTTTTGACATGGTCCCACCATTAATATATTATTTCTTTTACACATCTTTGGCCCACAATCTACCTTTTATCAATAAAAAGTTACCCAACTTTCTCTCTCCTCTAATAAAAAATACCCCACTAACTCCTATCACATCTACTTTTTAAATAAAATAACATTTGATAACCACACCACAACTTATCACCTTAAACTACGTGTCCCAACAAGTGTTCATATCTTTCTGGGACGGAGGGAGTATATGTGTATTAAGTTGATTATATTATGTATAACATGTTGTCCTTAGGTACTTTAATCATATTTTCTTGGCATTAGTCGTTTAACAGTGGTTCAAAGCATATAAATAGAAGCTAGTAATGGAACGGTCATATGTATTGATTGTAGATTCTCTTTTTGAATAAATGTATACACATTTATAAGTTTGTATGATTCATAATTTGGAATGATTTTTATGGAGAAGGTAGCCTCATTTAGTCGAACAATGAGGTAATGAACACTGCCCCATGGATTGTGAACCTTGGGGGTTCCATAGGGAAACCTGCCCATAGCTCTATGGAACAATAATCGGGCGAATTCAAGTAATGCGAAACTTGAATATGATAAGTGATTGGAATTGGAAAATGAAGTCTGGACTGGTCGCGATAATGGCCATAGAAAACGAAAAGGTTGGGTGACGACCACCACAGTCGGAGATGTAGGCTTTGTCCTCTTCGCCTCGTTCTCTTTCTCCAAGGAACTATGTTTCATATAATAATCTTGTTTTTGTTTCATATATTGATTGACTCATGGAAACTTGTGATTAATTTGTGGTTCATTGATTATTTCGAAAGCAAGTACCACTAAAGTATGTTTTACATGGTAATAAACTTAGTACTCGGCTTTTTGGCTGACGCTTGTTCTTGGAACCTGTTCTTGGTGGGGAGCAGTGGTTCCTGATGATGCAGGTTTCTAAAGGCGTTATGATCGTGTTTCTGCTTTTGCTTTGCTCAAGTAATGACTTGTATATATGCAGTGTTGCATGTTCTGTAGTTATGTTCAAAATGTGTAGCTTTTGATCTCAAACTCTATGTTCTATACTCGTGAGATGTCCTTTAAAAACTAGTTTTTGTAATCCGGCTTAGTTGGTCGATGCTATGTATGTAAATCAGTAAACTTAAAGAATAAGGGTCATATATTATCAGTTTGGTTGTATAAAAGTATTTCCCTATATAAGTCTGTTGTTT